>JAOVVB010107234.1:0-12882 GCA_028570985.1 Heterobranchus longifilis | reverse complement strand
GAAAAATATCCTGGTTTAGGTTAAAATAAGGACATTTGTTACACAAATTATCAATATAAATAACAAAAACCAAGTCTCTTTAAAAAAAACACCCAGTTTTGTTGGACTCACACAGCGGTCTGCTTCTGCGCAGCTGTCTCGTCAGGTTTCACACCATCCTTCATCCCCTCCTGCTCCTGATGAGAAACTTACTCAGCTCATACATCTGAACTGCGTATGATATGTATGAAACATAGAAATGTAGCATTTGTGTGGTTTGTAGAAATGTACAATGCCATTGATTATCTTACTGTGGTAACTCCTTAACGCAGTATGTCACTGATTTTTGCTAAAGCTGAGTGAGTGTTTCCATTTGAAAAACCCGGAAAAGAACACGGTTGGAGTCCGCCTTTAAGGATATTGCCCTAAAATTGCCCTTAAGAGAGAATAATTATATTTTAATCTTTAGCAAGTGACCCTTATATACTGTAGGCCCCTATATGTGAGATATTCCACTATATCCACAGCCTTGAAGCGCCTCATTCAAGGTTTTGCTTTTGCGATCACCTCACTGTAAATGATCCCTGTGCTCCAGGATACATGAGGCCAATTACACGCTACCTGCTGCATCACAAATACCACATTTGTATCTGTCTCTTCATGCGGACTCCTGAAGTGGGATGCCACTCCTCTTGAGTGATACAACAGTAGCTCCTTGGGTCTCCTGAGCCTTTCTGGCAGCCTACTTTCTCCTGTAACCTACTTAGGAGGCTTTTTAAAAAGATCCCAAAGAAAGCTTTTTTTTTCATTTCTGTTCTCATCTCATGCTCTCTAATGGAGCCGGATGGAGAACAGCTGATTGGAGGTTGGACGTGAGGAGGGATATACTGTAAGAGAAGGTAGACACGTGGGATGGTGGTTAGCGGAGGCAGTAGAAATGTAAATGCAAACAGCAGTGGCTCTCTACTAGGGATTTTGTCAGCTAAGCATACATGTATGTATGGTGTTTATTATGAGCGTGAGTGAAATGAGCACCACGCCTTGAAACTGCAGTGTACCAATAACAGTGTCAAAAATCAGGATTCAGATAACCAGGTTTTATGACATCATATGTATATTCATCTCTCAGAGTATTTTACATACTTTAAAATCTGAGGGAGATCTTTAAGTGTATTTTCTGAAACCGAAGCACTGTGCAGATAATAGTAACACTAATTTACACCTCTGCAACACGCCTTCAACAGACTGTTCTTGCTCACTAAACCAGATGTCTCATCTTCTGCAATGCCACGTTCTATCATTAAATCTGGCTATAATCCAGTAAACCACTTCTTACTGGCGAGTGATCAGCTGCGTCTGGTTGACCATCTGTGGTGGATAACAGGTCCCTACTCTCTGACTCGCATCATCTGGTTTTTTGTTGTTTTTTTTCCTGCCGATACTATGAGTCGTCTGTGTTGTTTTTATCTTGTATTAATGCAGCTACAGTGGCTGTGTAATAGTACTTTGAAAGAGAAGCTTGATAATTGAAAATTGAAACTATAGAAACGGCATAACAAGGTTTTTCCTTGAGACCCAAAGACAAGAAATAATAGGATGTTGTTTTGAAGGGTATCATTGCAGCCTGTCTAAGAGAGAAGGTTGTTGATTTGAATCTTTAAATTGGCTCAGAAAAGAATGAAGTGAATGAATAACCCACCGCCAACAAGGCTCAGAGCCCACAGCTGTTCTTCTGGAGGTAATCATGACCAGCACCTTCCCTCCAAACATTCCTAGTTGTGTGGGAGACACAACTCTTGTACAGTATACCAAATAAATAAAACAGATGAAGTGGGATACACTCTTTACTCTCCGCTAGGCTTGCTGCGGTAGTCGGTGATGTTGCCGGTGTTACACGGTTTGTTTGTTTGTTTTGTTTGTTTGTTTATTTGGATCCCCATTAGTCGCCACCGGGGTAACAAAGTATTCTTCCTGGGGTCCACACACACAGAAAAAGACTCAACACCATCACATGACACACAGTCAGCCCACCTCAGATTCCCCCTTGTCCTTCATAAACATCTCAAATTTAACAGAAAATCACTCCAATGACTACAATGATAAATTATAAATAATAAATGCAAATAACAAAACTCAATTTCCAGCAGGAAAGAAAAAAGAAAAGAAAAAACAATCAGGTGCCAGAATAGAAATAAACAGAACAGAAACAGTGATGCAGTATGCAATAAATAAATAAAAACATAAATAAAAAAATAAACACGAGAAGCAAGATACTAAGCAGGTCCACACCAAGAAAACAACACAGTGTTTGGGAATACACAGATTACATTACTTGCCCACCAACCCTACCGTCTTTTTGCTTTTTTAATTGAAATAACACCCATTTATTTAATTTTTGGTTCATAAAGTGTACTCGAAGATCCGAACATATTACACACATACCGCCGTCTGGGCAGAGAAAAGTACGCCCATGGGAACATTGTAATCGTTAATCCTGTCAGAATAGGACTGTAGGCAAGATCTGCATTACATTAAACGATTTTTTCATTAAAATATGTATTTTTGTTTATGCAAATGGGAATGATGTACATGTTTATTTGCATATAGAGCGGGGAAGTGATCACAAGTGGTCACTCAAGACACATTTGGAGATGCCTTCTAATGTCAGCTGTGATTTAGAGCTGTAATCAGATCACCCAAGATGCATGTGTTTTGGGTTTTTTTTTTTTAAGATTATTTTTTTGGCTTTGAGCCTTTATTGATAGTACTGCGGCCGCTGCGGTGAGGACTTTAGCCTCTGGGTGCCCCAGCGTGCCCCACCCAAGACGCATGTTAATCCCGGGTCTGAGCAGGGCCTCAGTCATGTTAACTGACGGATGCATACATAAACTATGGGTTTACTGTGATTGTAGAACCACCATGAAAAGGCAGGGTAAGGAAAGTGTAGAAAATGTGTTGGCTTTCTGCGTGACCCAAATATTATTTGTAAGGCTTAACTTAGAATCGAACTTAACGTATATGTTTTCTCAGTTATCCAGTCCCTGTGCTTCTGATTAGGGGCAGTAGAGGATAACAAGTCAGCATTATTGGAGCCACATTTTGGGGATTTTTTATTATCTATTTCCACTCCACACAGCTGGTTTGAATATGAAAAATGCTCCATGCAAACACATAAACAGAGACGGACCTATGTCACTCTCACAGGCATTCTGGCTGGCATTAGGTTTTCCTTTAAAATGCAGTTGCTAATGCAAAATACTTGCATATCAAAGCAATTTGTAGGACAGTGGGTTGGCATGTCATACCCAGCTGTCCTTTGATAGTATGTCAATTTAATCTGGTTCCTGCAGAGTCAGTGCAGAGTATGTTATTGCTCCGGTGATGGAGCCCAATCATAGAATTACCAGATTGGCCCATTAGGGAGGGAATGACGGGACAGCACTTCCTGCTTATTAATTGCCACATTTTCATTTCCTTGCCCCCAATACGACACAGGAGGCACGTTCCCCAGATTCATCACTAATTGTGTTGCATTCCTTCACATCATGGTTGAGGAAATTGAAAAACCATTGATCAAGAGCTACAGCTCCTTCCACGATACACTGCTGGTGATGGAGACCAGCAGCGCCAGGAGAAGCAGAGATGAGAAAATAATTAGTTGTGGGTTAAATTGTTGGCTGAAATTATGACTCCTCTTGTCCAACATTAGGCTCACCAGATGTAGGGCCAGTGGTGTAAATATCACCAGTGCAGCCGGTGCAATGCAAGTGAGTGAGGGGCCACGAGAGTAACCAGACTGTGCTTTGTTATTGAGCTGATATGCTTCTACAGTAGTCATGGGTGGAAGGACTAATTGTGTCGTTGATTGTAACCGGTTGTAACGTCGTTGTAACGAAATTACATTGTAAGACACTGTACCAGTATTCTGTGGCCTCACAAGATGGTCTACTCTTTCCCATAATGCACTGCACTGTGATGTCGGTTGCCAAGCTCTACTGTCGGAAGGGAACTTTTGCAAGTGTGGAGGCAAGCCTATAGCATTAAAATGGCTAATTCCCTGCAAAAGAAACCGTCACATAAAACATTAAAAGATGTATGTCGACTGTGTGATGAGACTTTTACTAAAAGACAAACATAATTTGATCATCGGTCCCCGATAAATCAAATCAAATCAACTCAAGTTTATTGTCATTTTACCATACATCTCTGCAGGGCAGAATGAGAGTGCGTTTCTCGGGGATCAAGGCTGGTGATAGTGAAGTATAGGTGATATACTTTAGCTCTGGAGGAGCTCACTGGACTTTTTAAAACCACAGACGATTTGCTAGCTGTATGTGGCTCTTGCAGAAATGTATTCACCGATATCACAGAAGCTCGTGTGAAGTGGAACGGATCGGTATACTTTGGTCAAGTCAATGTCACTGGCGCATGCCGCTGCCAGCTCCTGACTGACGATGGCCGTGTCATGTTGTAAACATATTCTTTGTAGATCTTTACAATTTCTCGCCAAGCAAGCCAGCACGATGTCTTATTCTTCTGAGGTGGATTCTGCAGTGTGTATTTGAAATGAATAAGATAAAAAGGAGACCACTCACAATGGGTCTGATTCATCAACAAGGTGAAGAAGTTTTGAAATGATTTTCTTTAAAAAACATCACTTCCCGATTAAAACACTTACTGAGTCTTTGCAAACATTTGGTCAGTTTTTACTCAGTATTTCATCATTTTGAAACATTCCAAACATGCAGAGATATTAATTATTCAGCCCGCATAAGTCAGTCTGCCATTCACTGCAGTCATATAGTATAACCAAATCTGCTGTTCACCAGGAGGACGAATGAATTACAACAAAGCCTATTGAACGATGCTGTATTTTATGGCTGTGTTTGTAATTGACTCTGGCAGTAATCTGTTATTTTCCACATCCGTTGAAATGCAAGGTTTAGCAGGCTTAGTGTTTCATCGTAGTCTTCTTACCACAATAAAACAAAGTCCATACCTATTCAGCACTGATACACAATTGTTCCTGAATGTTCTGCTGCTTCCAGCACTTCTCTGAGCTGCAGACGCTGCTGATGCGTGAAACACAAAAGACAAATATGAATTTCCTGTCACATCCTCAGGACACTATGCTTCATTACTTCTGATGATTGTGTAGCTGAAATTGTCAATGAAACCTGTCTGACAGTATACAGAGAAAGTCTGTGAAGAAGCATGGGTTGCCTTGACAAACAGAAGCAAAGAGTAATTCAGTGATTCAGAGTAATAATCCACCGGGGTGGAGGGGAAATGCATGCAGCATTATACTGATTTAAAGTTGTCAAACTAACTGACCATTTGATTAACAGACATTTGCCCTCATGCAAGAACATTTTTTGTATTCTTAGCGTAAATCTCTTTTTCTGTGAGTGTCCGATTCAGCAAACACTGACAATAACTGCACAAATTAGTTTTTTACACCACTATATTTATTTGACAGATATAGTTACTAGTTACTTTGTAGATTGAGATTTTACATGACAAAAAAAACATATGATGAATTCATAAAATACAGCACATTGTCAAAGATGAAAGAAATATTTTGCTGATTTAAATCCAGCTCTGTGTCATCTAGTGCAGGCATGTCCAAAGTCTGGCCCGGGGGCCAAATCCCTTGGACAGATTTTAAACGGCCCCCGGCTTGTCTTTGAAAATTTACTTTATGTGGCTGGCCACACAATATTGCTTAATCCTTTTTTCTGTGCACCTTACGATAGCAGCACTATCATCCAGTTTGTAGACATGCGCCAAGTAGGAACTACGCACGCGGAACTAATGCGTTTCTTGTTTGGGTGCACGTACATGTATTAGTATGGCACTCAAAATAAAATCCTGAGAGTACAATTGGCCTCAAACAAAGCCCGAAACGTGTATTTAATTTTGTGTAGCAGGACATTGTTTTGTTTTCCAACCCGTTGGTTGGGAATCATTAGATTAAAGTTGCATAATCATGCAAAGTGAGTACTTTTACTGTTGAATGCAGGACTTTTACTTGTAGTGGAGTATTTTTACATTCTTGTGTTGGTTAATATAAAAGATCTAAGCACTTTGTCCACCACACCTGCTCATAAGCAGGTACTGTACACGTACATGCCATTTGATCATTGCATAATCAACACACCTAAAATTACTATGTAAAACTACCAGTTCTTATCCATTTGTAGGCAACATTCATTCATAAAAATGTCACCCAAATATAAACATTTCATACTGCAGAACTAAAAGTGCTGTTGCTGGAAATCAGCAGGTTAAAGTAGTAGTCATATTAGGGGGGAGGAAAAAATGAGAAAGTATTACAGCTGTCAACGCTGTGTCGCCACAGAGTGGTACGGTGACAGAAATAAAGACAGAATAGTTTGATATGAAGTAAGATGCCAAAAATGTCTTGTTAAAGCAAAACGGCCCACGACTTAAATAGGAGGCGGTGGATGGAGGAGAGAATATATTCCATGATGTTATAATGTTGGAGTGTGACATGCTCAAAATACTCCTGACTTTAAGATCTATAAAAAAGAACATTGTTGAATCTCACGGTAAATTCAGAAGCATCTAAACTAGATTAATTCCAATTAAGGCAATAAATCAGTGTTTTCCCCCTGCAGATTTAATCATTCAGAGCCTGATTTATGCTACATTTTAGACCTAAAACGTGATTGTGTGTGTGTGTGCGTGCGTGCGTGCGTGCGTGCGTGCGTGCGTGCGTGCGTGCGTGTGTGTCTGTGTGTGCGTGTCTGTGTGTGTGTCTGTGTGCAGTATTTTCTGATTTATGCAGTGATGAAAAGAGATATCTAAAATTCCCTCTGTAAAAACCTCTAATATGTCAACAAAATGAAACAATACTTTTGAATCTGGTTTCTGTTCTGGAAATTAATCCTAATTAGGAAGATTCATGGTGATATATATTAGTTAAAATGGGTATACCCTTTAAACAAGGACAATTTGTTTGAAATCTTCGGACCAGCAGAGAAAAACCTAATTAAAAAAAAAAAAAAAAAACTCATCCAGAAGAGGACAATGGCTGTACTGGGTAAGCATGAGTACACTGTATTAAGCAAGGAGTTGAAAAGGACAGAAAAACCTTCCCTGGGTTAATAAAAATAAAAAAAAGGTTAAGAAAAATAGTCTTCATTCTCTTTTTATTCTCTGCTATTGTGCAGCTGTTTTCTCTTAGACACCAATTTGGCCAACAACCACTTTTATTCATGCTTTTAAATAAAGTCCACTGTTGTTACGGTCATGTTCTCACCCTGCCCTCCAGTTTGCCCTTGATGTTAACTCTCTGTTGAGATAGACCAGCTTCTAATTTAAACAGGAGCTCACATAGGTCATGATGGATGGTGCTTTCTTTCCAGTGGCAGCAGGTCACACAAACTAATATCTCACATCTCTCACATGGCTTTTGTGTGTAATAAGAGACATCGGGTTGTTTCTTTTCCTTCTGTTTAATCCAAACCCACCGCCTCGCTCTTCCTTGTTTCCGTTGTTTTTCTCCTGCTTCCCGAGAAAACAGAATGGTGAGATTGTGTGTAAATATCAATACAGCGGGTTGTGTACCCTTGTGGTCCCCCTTGGAATGATGGTCGGGTCAGCCGCTGCTCATGTTTCTTGAGGTTTAGTAGAGCAGATTGGTTTCTGTGTTGGCTCTGTGCTGGTGAGAGGAAAGGAAAGGGTCGTAAATGTGTCCTGAAGTGTAAAAGAGAGCAATAAACAAGATGACCACAGATCTGCAGGGAGGTGTTTGACCTGTGAATGCTGCTTTACCTAAAACGACCTGTTCTTATCCATTTATAGGCAACAGTCATTCATACAAAGGTCACCCAAATATAAACATTTCATACTGCAGAACTAAAAGTGCTGTTGCTGGAAATCAGCCGATGAAATCAGTAGTATTAGAATAGAAAATAGTACTGCAGCTGTCAACGCTGTGTCGCCACGGAGACAGAAATAAAGACAGAATAGTTTCATATGAAGTAAGATGCCAAAAATGTCTTGTCTAAAACAAAACGGGCCATGACTTAAAGAGGAGGCGTTGTTCTGCAGGGAGGTGTTTGACCTGTGAAAGCTGCTTTACCTGCAGGAGTCTAACGGCACACTGAAGTCACGACAATAACAATAACGCAGAAGGATGTGTTTCTTTTCATTTATTTTGAAGACAGTGTGTCAAAGACAGACTAAATACTCTTGCTGGGGACTGAGGTAACATTTTGCCCACTGGCAACTCTGGTAAACTATTTTCATTGTAAAAATAAGGATAATTTCAATAAATTATTTATTGGGTTGGGTTATTACCAACATTACATTGTAGCAATGTTGCGATCTTCCTAGTACCTTGTTATAATAGGTAGAAATGATTGCAAAAATGAGACAAAATAGAGCAAAGTAAGAAGCATAAAGCTCAACTAAATGAGACACAATCCATAATAATAATAATAATAATAATTTAATTCATAATTTAGCATGAGTTTTGATTATTTCTGTATATTTAAAAGAGTCAGAAATGTCCCCTCACTGCCTCTTTGTTTCGTGACAGTTTGAGTGCCTGCAAAGTGGATTGGCATTCTCCAAACTTTGCACTTGTATCTACAATGGGATTATCCAACACTGAGTCTAGTGGCAAAACTATCGGGGCCATTCAGATTCAAGGCAGATTATGTAAACATCATGCAAAGAGATCTCCTGTTTAACCTGCAGTGTCACACAGCAGCAAACGTGTGTCTGTGACAAAAAGCAATCAGGATTCAGCAGCTTACTACATATTCAGGAGATTTATCTGAATGTGTTAGAGTTAATCCTTTAAAGACATGAAAGGATCATCCATTGTTTTGCAAATTGCTATTTTCAATACTTAAACTTTACATGTGCAAATCATTCACCTAAATTCATCATTGTTTCCTTGTCTATGATGTTTGTTACTTTGATGAATAAATAACCAATTGAATTAGCTTTTTCAAAAATCAATTTAACCTCATTATATCAATTATATCTGTCCAAATGTCCTTTATGATTCTGCTGTTGTGATAAGATGGCTCACTTCAAATCAATTGCACCAAATGGACACCAGAAGCATTTGACTTTTTAGGAAGTTTAATGATGTTCTTGAAGAATAATGAACTCAAAGTTGGAACAAAGTGAACATACACCGATTACAGTATGTGAACGCCGCTGTTTTGCTTTTTTTTATACAAATAAATTACATGTAGTTCATCTATCAGCCCCCACATTCATCAAATAAAAAAAAAACTATATTTATATAAACTCTATATATATATTTGTAAAATACTAAGCGTGGTATCAATACTTTAGTTGCACGAAACTGAAACTGCTCTGTACACCAGCAGCAGCAGAGTCGCAGGAGTCAGATTTTACTAGACGAGACCGACAAGACGATGGTGGAGGATTTTGGTGTCAAAGCGAAAAGTAAAAGCACAGAATCAGATCATTTATATCAAATCTAATGTATTTATATAAATTATTATAGTTTATCAGTGTATTTTCTAGACCAGACGCTAAAGCTAAATCACAAGCTGTCCACGGAGCTCCGTGACAGAGCGGGCAGTGCTTTCCGGTTATTTCCTGGGGCTTCGGGCCGCTGAACAGCACTTCCGCCTCCTGTCTGAACCTGCCGGCTGCCAAAATGGCCCCGAAGGCCAGACACAGCCATCCATCAGTGGTGCATTTGCTGTATAATCAGTACAATATTGGTGGTCACAAGTTTATTAACCGGTGGTAAAATATCCTCACTGTGACAAGTAGTTCATACTAACACTCGTCAGTCTTTCTCTGACTGCAGCCAGGAGACGACACATCACTAAACAATCATGCAGTAAAATATGTAGATATTGAACTTTTGATTTGAAAATTCCCTCTGTAATTGGAGTTCATACTCAAAACTGTCTCAAGACCTGGTCTGACAAAATCCTTCCAGCTCTTGAGACATTTTGTAGATTTTCTCTTGCGTGTGCGTGCGTGCGTGGTTGCGTGTGTTTGTGTGTTGATTGATGACCAGTAACTCCGGTCCATTATGGGTTTTCGGAGCATTTTCAGGTCATACGGGTGATCAATCTTCAAGAAATGAGTAAAAATGACAAATTACAGTGTAAGCTCTTAACACCTGTCAGAGAAAGAATTACGCAGCCCCTCCTATGATTAAAAAAAAAATACTTTTGTCCTTTAGCTGTTCTCGTGATAACGTTTTATAATGTTCTTCATCACAGCTGTAGCAACGTTTGACTTGGTTTGACTCTGCCGCTTTCAATTCTACCTCCCATAAGCAGAAATCATTCAGCCAGATTGATTGCTTTGGTTTCATCGTGCCTTTTTGATGCAGCGCGTCTCATCCAATTCTGTTTTATTTTATGCCCATCACAGATCTATCAGGAGCACGCTGATCCTTCCACGTGTTGTGGAAGCCACAGCAGAGTTTCTTTTAATGAAGAGCAAAACAAGCAAGAGATTGGAAAGGATAAAACATATGACTAAATACATTTCCTCACAATTGATTCTGCCACCCGCTTAGGCCTCTGTTTCAAACTGTGGCAGATGGAAAAAGCAAAGTAATGAATCCCCATAGAAGACCATTTACTGGGGGAAATGGCCTGACTGCTGTGTTTCGTGCCTTGTTGCATGGTTTAAATATTCTTTGTTTTTTCCTGAATAATTCATTGTTTACTTAATTTACTCTATACTGGCCTGTTCCTCATGGGAGCACACTTTAATATATTGATTTGAAAAGGTTAACAGCTGTTGTCCTGTCATCAAGGCAAACCATATATTCACCATATTTGCTTATCAGGGAGACGAGCACCTTCCTGACCTGCAGCGTCTGAACCTGCAGCTGAATTGTCCCTGGCAATCATTTTGATCAAAACCACGAGTTCCGCCTCCCTAACCCGCTATCACTAATGCTGGCGTTGCTGTTTGCTAACGTGTGAGAAACTACATCGAGTTGTAAGAAGCTAAAGTTCTGTCAACTAGATGTGCATGACTCAGTGAGGAAGACACCGTCCTTATACTTTAGGCCTACTAACAGTTCTGTGCCTGAAAATATGGGATAAATCGTGTCTCGTATTGATTTGGTAGTGACAGGGCATTTTATTTTTCAATACAAGACTATCAGCCTACAGTTATTTTCTTTCCTCTGACCGGCAGCTCTGCGTCTACTCAGCGGTGCTCCCAGACATTTTTCATAGCGGTGGACGGATGAGGCCACTGAAAATCTTGGGGTGAGAAAAACCAAAAGCCATAACTGAATTACAGACATGAATATAATTGGGCTCATTGAATCCACCAGAATAATTAATACTAAGTATTTGAATGAGCAGGAGTTTATAACTCTTGACATTTCATACCGCAGCTGTCCACTGCTGTGTGAAACCGATGCAAATTTATGTATCTGTTTATGCAAAGTACAGCCATGGGATTCACCGAAATGCCTCACAAAACACTATTGAAAACTACTAATAAATTAAAGACATACTGGTGTTGTAAGTGGCCTCGCTTGGAAAAACTTGGAAACAATTACGTGCACATACAGAACAGTTGTAAAGAAATAAGTAAAATGAGTTAAGGAAAATCCATGTGGATGCCATTGGTTATTAGTTGTTTATTAAACCATTTATCACCCAGCTGCTTTTGGGGATGATCCACATAAATGTGCAAAACACATGGACCATTTTTGATCCTTAGATCCTTGCAACAGATTTTGACATGAGGTTTTCAAGGATTTATAGCGTTGTTGAACTGTCCCATTGCTTTGAAGTCCGGGGGACACCATCATTTTAAGGTTTTCAGTTTCATTCTGCTGTGTGTTGCACTTACTATTTCTACGAAAGGGCGTTCTTTGTGAAAATCACCACAAAGACAAAAAAGACGTCTGTCTGAATCTAGATTTTGGAGATTTTGTTGTTGGCACACTAGTTTCAAAGCAGAAATTCTCAGCCATGGTGTTAACTGCTCGTTTTACGCATGATATGTCTTGAAACACATAAAAACACCATATACACGTCGTAACATGGCTAAAAAGCTGTAAAAAATACCATCTGGTCTGCACTGGAGAAAAAGTGTTTGGTCCCAGCAGGCGATGACCACTGTAAATGAAGGGCCGGCTCCAGAATGACCTCCTTTTCTGCCAACATAAAAGCAATCACAACTAACTATTTATCAATTAAGTGTTTCGGCGTCCATCTCCTTTAAATACGACCCTCTGATGTGAACTAACTCACTGCCAAGAGCAAGGTTTTGAATATATTGTAATGATGTTTGACGCATCATATTGGGTGTGAAGTGTCAAACATTATTACAACAAAGCAGTCAAGAGATACAGCCAGGAGAATGTCATATCTCACCAGCTGACAGACAGCGAGCAGAGCGAACTGTGAAATCATTTGTCTGATTGTCTGGCAGCCAGGAGCAGGGCTCTGCTACAATAACAACAAGCCCTGTGGTCAAAATCTCCATGGCTTGTTAATAATCCGTCATATTTCTGACTTTCTGCCTTCTGTGCTTGCAGTTCACATCAGCCTGCCTGCTATGAGTTATGAGAAAAGTTTTACTCAAGAAAAGTTAGTGTATGAAGAAAAACAAGGATAGATTTTTCTAAACACTTCAAACATGATTAATAACTCTGAGATCCATCATAATTGTCAGTTTTCAACTTGTACGTTTAATGTGGGCCTATAATGCTAATTTTCAGGTTCATACTTGTAGTTTTGGTTTCTACTAGAACACGTTTACGTACTTTAATGTTCATGAAACACACAGCTTTTCTCATACTGTCTGAATATACTTGTATTCACCCTCTGTCTGAAACGCTCAATTTTAGCGCCTGTCTCTTTAAGCCCCCCTCCTGAAAGTCTGCTCTGATTG
>JAOVVB010107214.1:0-12882 GCA_028570985.1 Heterobranchus longifilis | reverse complement strand
CCATGGTTAGCCAATGACCATGTTTCGCTAATAGCCATGTTTAGCTGACTGCCATGTCTTTAGCCCTAGTCCTGTCTCGTGTCTCTAGTCCTGTCCTGTAGTCCTGTTTTGTCTCTAGTCGCGTCTCTTGTCTCTCGTCATGTTTTGTCCCGTGTCGGCTCCATACTTACTTTGTGGGTAATGTCCAGTATGTCGTCCAGAAGCCTGTGTCACAACACCGAGCTAGTTCTGGGTATCAGGTATTAGAGCCTGTAAGTTTGTCTGTAAGCCTGTGTTTCGCCATAAGGCTTAGATTTTATGTCTCAGGTATTAGTGCCTGAGTGTTCGTCTGTAAGTTTGTGTTTCACCTAATGTTTGTGTTTCCGACTAGTGCCTTGGTGAGGTCTCATGCCCGATAAAGTACAAGTGTTCATTATGTTTCTTTGTTACTTGTTTTGTGATTTAAAGACTTTTGTTGTTTGGAAACACCCCTCTGCGCCTATGCCTGCCCTCTTTCTGCCCACGGCAACACCATCCGCCATTACACCCCGCACATGACAATAATTTATTGGCCATAAAAGTATGTTAATTTTTTGTATTAAATGTAAAATGCTTTCAGCATTTGTAATAGGTCCTAACACCCTTTAGGAAATATGTACTGGTAACACATTTGCAATACAGAAGTATATAAGATTGTTTAAACTGCATAATAAAAAAGTATATTTTTTATCATTGACAAAGTGTACTTTTTTTAAGTCATTGGAATTGGCCAGAAGTAGAAAGGCATACTGCTGCAATAAGAATATATTGTGTATTTGTAACACAGTAAAAACAGCCATATACTAGTGTACTTCTTATACTTGAAATTGTTCCACCTCAGCACCTGAAAGTACACTTAATACACCTAAAACTGTGCTTTTGTATAAAATTAGTTGTTCCATAATCGCAAACTTCAAGTATACTAATTATTCTGGGTGCAAGCACACTTAAGTTTGCTTGCTTTGCCATTCTAGGATTTAATATACTTAGCATGCTTTTTTTCCCACCTTGGGTTCCTTCACCAACTCCACTTCAGAAAGATATTAAAGCTCCTGTTCTTTTAAAGACTTGATTATAAATCGGTTATCTCTGCGCCGCTCTGTTATTTGTCTTAATTTAACAGTGAGGAGGCGGTTCACAGCAAATGTTTGAAATGTGTAATGAAAGTGCAAATTCAAATCACAGAACTTGTCATACATTTTCAAAATTAAAGAAATATTGTATGTACATGTGTGTATAAAGAAATAAAATGTATGATCTATAATAAATGAAACATTTCAGATGTTTGTTGTGGTATAAAGAAAAATAAATACTTTAAAAAATAAAATTCTGGAAAATAATAATCATCAGGCTGGTTATGAGTAACTCTGTCAGGATTAACGTGTAGTAGGATGCATGTGCAGGTAAGCAAGGCTAGATTTATTAATCTAATTATCAAAACAAAGGTGGTTTGTACTCAGAAACAGGCAAGGGTCGTTTGATCTGCAAAACAGATGTGTAATATACTAATAGCAATAATATATAATTATATAAAAATATAATAATGTAATAGTGTAGTATGTATATGTGTTTATAATAAACCTTCAACATGAAAAAATTTAACTAATCATATATGAAAAGTAACTGTACATATTTATTTATTATATATATACTTTAGATATTTGTGACACAGATATTGCACACACATCAGTTCATTCCTCATTTATTATAATTCGGCTCTGCACCAATATGATTTAGATTTGATCTATGATTCATTTCAGACACATTTAAGTTTTTAAACCCACTTTTGTGGTTACTCAATAACTCAATTTAATTGCTTTTTTTCTTTACACCCCAATTAGAATCTGATCACATCTTATCTAATCACATCTTTAAAAAGGAATTACCTAAGGTCTTACTCCTTCCTTGCTCAGAAGATTTCATAAATGACATACAACATATGGTGATTCAGAACAAATTAAGTCTCAGGAAGATGCAGTTTACAAGAAGGGACAGATCACAGCAGCATGTTCTACGAGTCATCTCTGGTGGTCACGATGTTTAAGGAGCAGTATGGTTATCATATCATATCAGACTTGGGACCCATCTAGAGAGACACCAATGTCTCTCACCACCCCATCTAAATCTAACATCTTGCTCTTATGCCAGTACACAAGAATGCACTCCGCATACAGCATGATAACCAGCTCTTAAACCAGACATATAGCCTGAGGGAAAACTGGACCAACAGCATGGTGAAGCAGAGCAGCTTCAGAGAGAAGAGCAGAACAATGCACATAGTTGTGTAAGGTCTGTGATGGGAAGAACATATATTGTATGTGTGCATATGGTGGTGTGGGAGAAATAAGTCAGCCTCACCGGTTTCAGTAATCCGACAGTCCAAGAAAGTGAAAAACACCTGACAAGACTGAAGACTGAAGTTGTCCTAGATTAACTAAATGTGTCCAAGACACAAAAGATTGGATGACCGATAATTCTTTTTTACTAAATTCAGATATTTGAGATATTACTTATTGGCCAAGAACCAGGACAGCTCTCACAATTCAGCTTGCATTTAGAAGGATGTACTATTACTACCTGCTCGACCTTGAAAGACCTGGGCGTAAAAATTAGACAGTAACATCCTTTGAAAATCATATTTCCATTATTACAAAAACAGCCCTTTTCCATCTTAAAAATACTGCCAAGCTTAGGAACATTCTATCCATATCTGATCCAAGCTGGTTCATGCATTCATGACCTCTAGACTTGACTACTATAATATATTACTAGGTGGTTGTCCTGCATCCTTAATAAACAAGCTACAGTTAGTCCAAAATGTAGCCGCCAGGGTTCTCACTAGATCAAGAAAACATGATCATATAACCCCAATATTATCATCCCTGCACTGGCTACCTGTTCAGTTTAGGATTAATTACAAACTAGCATTACTTACGAACAAGGCTTCAAATGGTTTAGCTCCCACAAATCTAGCCAGTCTTCTCAACCATTACAATCCTCCACGCTCCTTAAGATTGCAAAACTCCGCGCTTCTGGTAGTTCCCAGAATATCAAAATCTACAAAAGGGGAAGGAGTGTTCTCTTATTTAGCTCCTAAGCTTTGGAATAGCCTTCAGACAGTGTTCGGGGCTCAGACACAGTCTCCCAGTTTAAAAGTAGACTCAAGACACAGTATATCTAAATGCACACTCCTATCTAGTGCTGCTAATATCCTGAACGGCATCTACGCTAATTCTTTTCCACCAGTTCTTCCTTTTTCTACCCATCCCGAGGAGATTGTGCCAGCTCCAGTAGGCAGAGGCCGACCCTGCGAAGATCTTGAGGCATCCAGAGAAGGACCATCTCCAGCTGGACTCTGCTTCATATGATGGTTTGGATCCACACCTGCTGCTCCTGAGCTCCCCATGATCCAGAACCCCCTCCGTCATCTGCACCTGCGGACTCATCCCTGTGCTGAACTGGACTCCATGATAACTTGGACAACTTCTGTTATACTGAACTTCCAGCAGCCTAACACACATGATGTCATTATATCATTCCTGTTATCCATTATTACCCAAATGAGGATGGGTTCCCTGTTGAGTCTGGTCCCTCTCAAGGTTTCTTCCTATTGCCATCTCAGAGAGCTTATCATGGCAACCATCACCCTTGGCTTGCTCATCAGGGACAATCTCATTATTATCTAAACACATTTTTCTCACTCATACGCACTTCCATAAATGTTCTTTTCATATTGTGAAGCTCCTTTGAGACAATGACGATTGTAAAAGCGCTATATAACTAAAAAAAATAATAAATTGAAAAATTTTTAATTATTGCATTTTGCACATAGGACTATTTTTGCATACTTTTGCACATTTATGGATATTTATGGACATCTACGAACACTGCACACCGGCACATTTATGCACATTTTTTATGTATATTTATACTTACAACAAAAGTTTACAGCTAAAGTTTTTCTATACTTTTCCATATTTCAATATTTACTAAACTATACAGCTAGGTTTTTATATTTTATATATTTTTTAATACTTTTATTCTATTTTCAGTAGCTACAGTATGTTTTTCTATAGCTAAGTTCCTCTATATTCTATGCTGTTAACAAGGAGGGACAGATCAATCTTTGCTTTTTGACAAAGTGGTGAGCACCATGTTTAAGCAACAATATGGTGTGGCAATGGGATCAAACAGGAAACCATATCAGACTTTGCACATTTTCGCACATTTTTGCACATTTACCCATTGTCACTTTATGAGCATGTGTTGGGACACAATATCCAAGTTAAAAACTTTTTTATTTTTGCAGAACAAGGTAAATCATTTAGATCCAGAATATTACATGTCAACATCAAAAACACAACATGTGTTACAAACGTGTTATGGCTTACAGTGTAATTGTTTAAACAAATTAATGATGCACTACTAATATATCACTGTTAAGATCTTGATTCACAATGGTCAGAAGATGTTGATTTATTTGTATAAAGTTTAAAAACAGAATCTTCTGCATCAGCACTTAACTGCATTAAAACTACACAGAATTGTCTTCAAGAAAGAAAGGTTGATCACACAACCCAGTGTTACATCATTGATCAATGCTGTTAAATTGATGCTGATTCTCATAATGTAAAGTACACAGGAAAGAAGCACCACATAAAGTTAAAAATAAAAATGTGATTTAATTCAGTGCCTAAAGTTGGCCAGTACTGAGCGCTACTCTACATTACTGGCACTTCTACATTTTACTCTATACAGTATGTGACTTTTCTGTGCGAGGCATGCTAGAAGAACTGTTCTTCAATCTTTTTTTATTTTTATTCATTTTTATTTGTTTATCTCTTTTAACAATTGACAATGTCATAAAGCAGCTTTACACAATCAAAAGATTTATTTAAATTTGTATGAAATGTGAATGTGTATGAATCAATGATAAGATTGTCCCTGATGAGCAAGCCGAGGATGATGGTGACAATAGCAAGGAAAAACTCCCTGAGATGGCAGTAGGAAGAACTGTCAATGTCATGACCCGCCAAGCCACAGCCCTGTCATGAATCACCTGTATTATATACTGTATTTCACATCTCAGACAGGATTGGGGCTGTTCTCTAATGACCTTGGTGTAAATCAGGCGAATGTTCTAAGTTGTCATATGTCCCGCCTAACCATAGAAGAAGTTCTGTGTCAAACTGAACACCTTGCTGAAATACACGCCCAAAGGAAAGTGGTCAAGAAGAAAAGGAAAGCTCTCCAGAAGCTTTGCAAAGAGCTTGCAGCAGGTAGTCGAGAACTGATGCCACGTCCTCGAGCTGGAACAACATCTGCAGTGAGAGTAGCAGCTCCTCATTGAGTGCGTGCACGGGATCAAGCAGGAAACCGGTGATGCAATCAGCAGCACAGAGAATCTGTGAAGTTCCTGGCTCATAGTGGTTACCCACAGCTGATAATAATTTGTAGGTTTTGCTACATCTGTGTAAATTTCCTTTAAATTTATGTATTTTGGTTATTACCCATAGCGACCATTTCAGAACTTTGAATGTTGAGAATCTGTTATGAAGCTGAAGATAATCTGTGAAGGATATGTTGTAAGAATATAAATCACAAGGCCAGGGTATATAAGGAGATCTGTTCAACTGGGATTTTGTTCTGAAGCCTTGGCATAGTCATAGTACTCATTTATTTTATTTAGCACCATTATTGAACACTTAGTTATCCACATCTATCTCATATTGCTTTTGCTGAAGTAACTGTCCACATATAATATCTCCATTGCGGGGTTTGTACCCCAACTTCTGTGACTCAGAGTCAGTTATAAAAGTGGGTTATTTAAAATAAGGCTCTTCTTTGATTCTGCTTTCTCTCACGGTTTCTTCCTCATGTCATCCCGGGAGGTTTTCCCTGCCACCATCAAGTCTAGCTGTGCATTAGGGATTAAGTGATAAATCTAAAAATGCATACATTTTTTATTTAATTCCAGAATTTGTATTGCTGTAAAGCTGCTTTGTGACAAGAAATTATCATGAAGTGAACAAATCAGTCAGTAAAGTGGCTAATCAGTGTGTGGCTAAACTTACTCATCCTAAAGTTCTAAAAACATGAGAAGGCAAATGCATAATTATAGCATTAATATGAAAATGTTTATTAAAAATATTAAAATGAAGAAATGATTAAAGTAGAACATAAAACAATACTAATGACAAAGTTAATTATATAAACCAATGAAACCTATCATTTCTTTTCTTCTTCATTTCAAACTTTTATAGAAGTTCATATTGTTTTGTGAGCAATTCACAACACAAGCTCTTAACACAGACAGCCACACAACATATGATGTCTTTGGTTTTTGGATTTTTGGATCATGTTAAAGTCTGGCTCTTTACAGCCATAAAACATACCTTTGAACATCATTAAACATGGTATGGTCCATGGTATGTAATGTGATTTTAGTATCTCTTTTTGTTATCTTAAATTTCCTGACTTAAGAAGTACGGTTAAACCTTGGATTGCGAGCATAATTCATTCCGGAAGCGTGCTTATATATCAAAGCACTCATATAGCAAAGCAAATAAGAAATAATGGAAACTTCGATGATTCATTCCACAACCCAAAAATACTCATATAAAAATAATTAATACAAAATGTAAAGTAAAAATATAAAAAATTAACCTGCACTTTACTTTTGAAAAAAATCCTGACAGAGCAGTGTTTCTGTTAGTATGTATATGTGTTTGTGAAGTAAAATGAGATGAGATAAGGAGGCTACTGTGTAACATGACTTTTACACTCACATGTGCACACACAAACACATTTCAGCATTTGGCAGACGCCCTTATCCAGAGCGTCTTACGTTACATTTTCTTATTTTTTTTTTTACATCTGAGCAATTGAGGATTAAGGGCCTTGCTCGAGGGCCCAACAGTGGCAACTTGGTGGTGCTTGGGTTTGAACCTGGGACCTTCCAATCAGTAGTTGAATGCCTTAACCACTGAGCTACCCCTTGAACACTGCTCTGTCAGAAGAGTTCTTAGACAAGGAACCTCTCTAATGACATTCGCACGCACACAAACTAACGGAATCATTGCTTTCTGATTGCTTTCTGACAGAGAGAGACTCTGGAAACAAAGTCTTTAACAAGGAACCTCTCTTATGACCATTGCTTTTGCTTTACACTTGTGCACACATGTGGTCACAATGTTAACAGTGAATAAACAGTACACGCGCATTGAATGTTGACAGTACGAATGATGCACACACACTGAGACTGAGCATGGGAAACAATTACCCACAATCCCACAGCACGCGAGAGAGAAGAACTATTGGCTCAGTTGTGATCATGTGACAGATACAAAGCACGTGTGTACGTACAGTATATCAAGCCCTCGTGTGTTTATTAAGTTACTTTTTTTTTTTTTTTGCTTGTATTGCAAACTGCTTACTTGCAATCCAAAAACTGATTCTGAAACACATTAAGGCGAGATCTGCTTTGGTTTACCAGGAATGAGAAATTGCACACAACATTTTGGTCTATAACATGTTTGTATTACTTCTTTGAATAATCTCCACTGTACTAAAGTCTCTATTAAAAGACTAAGCTGCTGAACAAATGTTGATGGATTGGTAAATGCTTTGGATGGAAGATGAGTTATTCTTGCTGACTTTTGGATGAAGAGCAGTACAGGCTAATGGAGTGTTGTAGATTCTGGGAGACTGAATCCGGCTGGTCGGCTTCATCATTGCGATTCTCTTGCACTGCTTCTAACTCGAAGATGATGGGGCTCATAATCTCATAAATAGGCTCAGATTCACTTTTATTATCTTCATTAGTCTGGAATTGTATTGGGAGAAAAACATTTTAGAAGTGTGACAGTCTAGAAATGTTTTTTCAAATGAATTAACAGCAAAAACCATGTGAATAAGTACTACTGCTGTCAGGGTGGACTCACCTCTCTGGAATACTGTGTCACTAAAATGAGATGAGAAAATAAGGAGAACATAATTAAACACATCACATATACAGTAAGACTTTTTTGACATGAATGATGTAAGCTGAATGTCCAACATTTTTACGCTCTGCAGCTTTGTGCTTCTTTCTTCTGTGTCCTAGTATCTGTGTGTCCCATCTAATTAAATTCTATTCAATTCAAATCAATTCAATTCAATTCTACTCAATTCAAATCAAATCAATTCAATTCAATTCAATTCAATTCAATTCAATTCAATTAATGCAGTTATGACCACTTGGGAAGCAAAAGTGGATTCTCCCACTCTTAAAAAGACATCTAAATTGATACCCAGTTCAGATTGAGATGTAGTTTGTGTTCATATAGAGCAGTCATGGCTGTCCCAGTTGTGTTTGACTAATGGCACTTAGTTATTAACCTAGTTAACAAAGTGTAAGTATGTATCCAGTGATGTAAACTTTAAAGCACTTTTGGTAAGTCGCTCTGGATAAGAGCGTCTGCCAAATGCATAAATGTAAATGTAAATGTATTTGTACTGGGTTTAATCATGCAGCGAAATTACACACAAGCTGGAGCATTACAGAGTAAGTTACAGTATTATCCATTCACTCATCATCTATACCGCTTTATCCAGGATTGCTGGGGGCCTGGAGCCTATCCTAATTTAGGAATTTCAATTAGCCTAATCTGCAGGTCTTTGGACTGTGGGACACAGAGATGGGAATCGGACCTGCCCGGGCATCGAACCCAGACCCATAAGGCGACAAAGCTAACCAAAACGCCACTGTGCTGCCCAGGATTAGCCAAAAAGGGAAAAACATGTCAGTATTTACAGGCATTTAAAATATTTGTACCAAGTTTAATCTTGTAGCACTTTTTTATTTAAAAGAGTGGAACAGAGAGAGATTCAAAATCTTTCATTCATTCATATTATTATTATTATTGTTGTTGTTGTTAGTAGTAGTAGTATTAATATTACTGTAGTTATTATTATTTTAATATAATAGAATGTCATTTCAGTTAAATGAGTCTATAATCTTATCTATTTATTTTAAGCTTTGGTAATACCTATGTAAGCAGGAACCCTCATTTATTCACTTTGTTCCATGACTGCGGCATGACTGTTGACAGGTGTGTTAGCCATAGTGTTCTTATGAATATAAATAGTGTTTTCTGCATGATTAAACTCAATGCAAATACTGTAATTTTCTCAGTCCTATGTGTAAATTATTTCACTGCCCTAATCATTTTAAGGGGCATCGTAGTGGGGGGAATGTGACTGACTACCCAGGGTCCAAATTACAGGAAGGTCCTTGTCCTTCTGGAATAAAATAGGAAGAATATGGATCAAGAAATGTGAGCGTTTTTGTACCGGGCCCAAACTTCTAATGCTACGCCTTTGCTGCAGGTTTTGAGAATGACATAAATATTAATTCTCACAAAGTCTGCTGATTCATTGACAATTACATTAAGTTTATGCAAAGAGACAATATTTGTTTTTTCAAGACCTCTGTAATTCACCCTGGCATGCTGTCAATCAACTTCTGGGCCACATCCTAACTAATGGCAGCCCATTCTTTGCATAATCAACGGTTGAAGTTTGTCAGAATTTGTTCACCCTCCCTTTTGAGGATTAATTCTCAATGGGATAAGAGTCTGGGGAGTTTCCTGGCCATGGGGCCAAAATTTCGATGTTTTGTTTCCCAAGCCACTTAGTTATCACTTTTGCCTTATGGTGAGGTGCTCCATCATGCTGGAAAAGACATTGTTTATCACCAAACTGTTCTTGGATGGTTGGGAGAAGTTGCTCTCTTTAAGTAAGTCCACTCCCTTGGCTAAAAAGCAACCTCACATATGAACAGTCTCAGGATGCATTATTGCTGTTATAGCACAGGACTGATGGTAGCCCTCACCTTCTCTTCTCAAGACAAGCTTTTTTTCTGGATGCCTAAAACAATTGGAAAGGGAATTCATCAGAGAAAATGACTTTATCCCAGTCCAATCCCTGTACCTTTTGCAGAATATCAGTGTGTCCCTGATCTTTTCCAAGTGTTTTTTTTATTTTTTGCTGCCCTTCTTAACACCAGGCCATCATGGTGGCCATCTTTGCCTCACTGTGTGTAGATGCATTCACTCCTGCCTGCTGCCATTCCAGAGTAAGCTCTGCACTGGTGGTGCCCCGTTAGCACAACTGACTCAACTTTAGAAGACTTTCTTGGGCACCCTATAGCCTTCAGAACAATTGAATATGTCCTTGAAGTTGTTAATGATACAATAAATGGTTAATTTAGGTGCAATCTTACTAGCAGCAATATCCATGCTTGTGAATTCCTTCTTGTGCAAAGCATTTCCTTGCGGGTAACCACGGTTAACAGAGAAAGAACAATAATTTTAAGCATCGCCCTCCTTTTAAAGCTTCCAGTTATGCTAACTCAATCAGCATGACAGAGTAATCTCCAGCCTTGTGATTATCAACACTCTCACCTGTGTTAACGAGAGAATCACTGGCATGATGTCAGCTGCTCCTAAGGTGGCAGGGCTGAAGCGCAATGGAAATGTCCTTTTTGGGGCAAAGGATTAAGTTAATTTTTATGGCAAAGGGGGACTTTGATTTCAATTCATTTCAATTCATCTTATCACTCTTCATAACATTCTGGAGTGTATGAAAATTACCATCATAAAAACTGAGGCAGTAGACTTTGTGAAAAATGTGTCATTCTCAAAACTTTTGGCTGTAGATGGAGCTGCTGGAGAGGATGTGAGTAGTTTGACTGGAGGGTAAGGCATTTTATTTTGTTTGTTTGGGTGAATATTCAAATGTCAGTTGCTCCAACTGGAATAAATACAGTCCTATGCATCTTTTTGTTTCACTTTAACCCTGCAACACTAAAATACAGTACGTTCCTGACTTATGAAACTTATATATATATATATTGCACATTCATGTCTTCTGATAATGTCGACACATTTGTACGTTTTAAATAAGATATGTTGGCATATTCACGAATCAGGACATTTGCATAGTTAACACTATCAGATAGCATACTATCAGGAAATTAAATTAATTTCAATACCATTTAAACCGAGGCATTGCCATGTCTTTCATTTTTTTGTCCCTGTTAAGACATTACAAAAACTATATAAGAAACTTTTAAAGCACGATTTTGGGCATCGCAGTTCATCATTATGAAAATAATATGAAGCACATATACACACATTCATCATGAAAGATCTGTTGTAAAACAAAATAAAATTCATGTTTGCTTCAGCATTGGAAAAAAAATTGTTTTAGTCTAACTAATTATACACAATTCTTCATTGTACGTGGTCTGGCTTTTAGATAAAGTCCTTCCATGCGCCATCTGGCGGATATTCAGGCAAGCACAACACATTTATTTAAATTCCTGAATGTTGCTTGCGGCAAGACGCGGCACGCCGCGAGCCAAATTGCGGCATCGCTCAAGAAAACACGCGCATTCTTAATGGCCACCTCTGTACACTTGATGCTGCGTGAAAACGCTATGGGAACATCTTTTTGTGTTACCTGTTGTGAAGCATGTGTGTATCAAACACACCAAATTTTTGGCTTATAACCTCGGTCAGGTGACGTCATCTGATGAAGAGCACCTGCAGCTTATAAATTGGAGTGAACTGGAAACATTCCTCAGATCTTTTTGTCTTCAGGACTGACTTTGTGTTTGCGTGTATGTGTTTACAAGGCAAATTAAGAAAGTGTTTAACTCACCGATATGGCAGAGTTTCAGGCTAGATGCGTTCCTCCGTGTGATCTCCACATTTTCTGTTTCGAGTGTTTGGGGGAAAATCACGCTCTCCTCGGGCTTCAAAGAGAGTGTGAGCACTGTGACCTTCTCCTGATTAAAGTGCTTCGCGCACGGCTTGCCTTCTTTAAGGAGAAGCCGCGAGCTGCGGCGCATTCCTGGGGTTCACGTGTGGATCTGGCAGACGTGCACGAGACGTAGTCTCCCCTCCTTTCTCTCGCACTCTCGCCGGATCGGGAAATTTCTCTGTCTGCTTCTTAAGCGCGCCCCGGCACTTCTTGTGAATGGGCAGGAGAGACATCCTCTCTCGCTTTCGCGGAGATGGAAATAGCCACCTCAGAGCACTCCTCTAGTGATGACAGTGCGTATGAGGAGTTACTCGAAGTAGTAACACGTGCGGTCGAGCGGCTGCATATCGACTGGCCGCAAGAGCAAGCTTCCCCCAAGCGCTCGAAATTAGACGACAGGGGTTTCTGTCGGCTGGTCGGGGGGCGGAGTCTCAACAACGCTCTCTCCCCTTCTTTAGCGACCTCCAAGAGGAGTTAACTTGTTCATCCAGCCATATTCATCCTGTGTTTTCGTGCCACCGACTTTGATTTATTCTAATATCGTTGATGCGGAAGCGCAGGGTTATACGATGATACCCTAGATAGAAGAGACGCTTGTGGGCTATCTCTCTCCTGTGACATCATCCTCCCTGAAAAAGCCAACGCTTTCTTCCAAGCCGTGTAGACGTTCATCTTCCCTGGTGGGAAAAGCTTCAGGCTGACCTGGTGAAAGACTTGAGCACTGGTGGGGCTCTTGATGATAGGGCGTTCCTGGAACTACGCCGAGTCACAGATCTGTCTCATTGTGCTTCGTGTTATCGGCCATTCTTTGGCTGCGATGGTTTCCATGGAGAGGCACCTTTGCCCCTTGTGCCCTTTTCACCACTGTAGAGAGAGGCTACAGGATTTAGTACGCACATCGCCCTCCGCGTTTCAATGGCGTGGTCTCCACATCTGTGAAACCGGAAAGGGCGCACCTGCTGACTCTAGAATTACAGATGTTGCTGGGAAAAGGGGCCATAGAACATGTTCCCCTACCAGACAGAGAGTCAGGCTACTACAGTCGGTATTTCTTGG
>JAOVVB010107205.1:0-12883 GCA_028570985.1 Heterobranchus longifilis | reverse complement strand
CTCTCTGGTCCAGCTTTTGCTGCACGGCCCATTTTGGCAGCCACCGGGTTGAGACAAGGGGCAGAAGCGCCCCAAAGCCTGACCCGGCCATGTTAGCCACGATGTGGCCTAAAAATAAAATCTCCAATTTTTTCCAAACATTTCCGATTTTAATCAAACTTTTTTTTTTCTTTAAAAGAAACTACAAAAGACACATGAGTTTTGTTTTTATTTTAACAATAAAATGATTAACAAAATTTTCCTAATAGGATAAAGTGCAAGCCACTTCACTTTGTGTGTCAGTGTCCAGACATCGCCGCACCAACCCATCTGCATGGGTTGCCCTGGTAACGAGATTGGTCTGTCTAAGTGAGACTACTGGCGACGTGACTTTCCAAAGCTAAGCATGAGCTAGTTTAGCTGCTAAATGAGTATTATTTAACAACTTAATGTTTCATCCACACACTCTTGTCACGTAGGAAAGCACATTGCTATTGCCAGATGAGTGACAACTTTGGTCTATTTGTTTGAGTTGAATCTGGCAAGAAAACACACTATTATAGACATAGATATAGATATATTAGATATGATATATATGATCTGATTCTGCACTTTTGCTTTTCACTTTGACACCAAATCCTTCAGCCATCATCGTGTCATGAAGTGAAAATGAAAGTGCAATCTGACTGCAGCTCCTCTGTCCTCTGCTGCTGTATGAAGCAGACGCTTTCACATGGACACTCATACGCAAAAATGAACTAAATGGGTTTTATTTCTATAAAAAAAAAAAGCAAGCAGTGGGGGCGGTGGACAAGTAATGTAATCGATGTAAACATTGTGTAACTCCGGTAACACCGTCTACCGCAGCAAGCCTGCTCACTGACTGTCCAATTTTGACTTTGATAGAATTGCAGCTTATCTGTCATTTAATCCATCTGTACCTTTGGTTTGTACACACACACACACATGATATCCAGCATTAATGTGTGGGTGTGTGCAGCTCTCACTTTGCTCACCTGCTGTGCAGATGTATAGATTTGTTTGTTAACTCAAGCTCGAAGTAGTGTCCTAAAGCTTTGACGAGCCTGCGGGTCACAATAAAGATGCATTTGGGTGGGGACTGAAAGGGCCACTCCCTTATTACCACAACTGAGGTGCCCCTAACCCCCGACGCCTCCAGTGGAGCCGCTTGGTGGCCAGCAGATCAGACAGTGGTTGTTCTGGGCGGCTTCTGGGTGTGAACATGTGTGGCTGCGTGTGTGAACAGGGCTTTCATGACAAAGAGAACAGAACATTGCTCTCAGATATACCTCCCTGGTTAAATAAAGCTTGAAAAAAGTTTAGAATGTGCAGTCAAATAAAGCAGGAGTTGATTATAAGAATACAAAACAGTTTGGTATCTTTGCTCTGACATACCGACACAGATATATGATAACTGCTGTGATAGCAGACTAGAGTCAGAGCCTACTGTTGGACGCGGATTGGTAGTGAGGCAATGATGGTTGTGTTGCGTTGAATAGATGTTGCAGTGGTGCAGGCTTCACTCCATTTTCTGCAGTGGCTCTTTTAGAGAGGTGTTGATTCAGCTCTACAGTCATTTTAGTGGCTTTTGTAAATGGTGATTTTGTATTTGACTTAATTATATTGAAGGTACATAACACAACCATGAGATGGTCAATCCAGGTTTTAAATACTGTGATAATTTGAAATGCTTTCCATTTATCGCAGGGCAGTTGAAACTCATCATCATTGTTCTTTCTCCCGAACGGACTTGTCCAAATACTCAACAAGTACATGTAACTTGCTGTGTGTATTTTTGTGTGTGTGCCTATTAGCTTAAATGTGTGTTGGCATAGTTGTAGGTCAGAGCTGCCATTAATTATTGATAGAAGAAGTGTAGCGCATGTGCTGGTAGAAAGTGTTGCTAAGCAAGAGCTTTAGCCTGCCAGAGACATCTGCGAGAGAGACGGAGATAACAAGCGAGAGATAAGAAATAGAAAGATCGAGACTGAAAGAGGAATCGAGACTGATTCATATGACCTATAGCGGAGTGTGTCTCCTTCCCGCTAACGAATAGAGACAGAAAACAGAAAAAGAGAGAACGGAGAACATACCAGCACCTGCTGTTAGAGACGGAAAGAAGTCCTCAGGAGAGCATCAAACAGGGACCAGCTTACAGATCACAGGAAAAGTTTTTTTCTTTTTCTTTTGCAAAACAAGAATTTTTAAGGATGTACAGTGGAGGATAACATAGGCATTTTTAAGAGAGATAGAGACTGATCAGTGTATCTTTGGAAGTGGCTCTGAAGCTGTGGGTGTAAGAAAGTGCTAAAGATGATGAGCCGGCAGGCTTATTTTTACCGGGTCCCTCCCCAGGAGCTCCATCGCCGGAACCAGCTCCAGGCCGATCCGGCCAAGACCAGGGCTCTACAGACTGTCATTGATATGAAGGTAGGACTTACAGCGGATCTGGAATCAACTAGAGCAGGCAACGATTTAGGTAGTAATGTGCTACATGGTGGGTGTGTATGACATCAGCGAGATTAAACTGCGGTAGGTGTTGTGATCAGAATTAAAGTCTGATGTTGTGATCTTGTTTGAGCAGTGCAGTTTGCTCTTCAGTTGCAGCACGTTGTCTGGTTTAGTCTGATATCAGCTTCATACCAACAAAGCTTTAATTATTGATGTGCACTGCTGTAATGTGAGCAGTAGTAGAGGATCTGGCTCGCCTTGTAAATGCAGACACAGACAATGTAAAAAAAACGTTGTCTTATTGTTGCCTCGGGTCCGTATGGCGGCCATGCCCAAGTAAAGGCCATTATTGGCCCATGCAGAGTTGAGCACTTATTCAATTTGTTTCAAATGTCACATATGGAAGCTTTCACTCTCATCTCAGCCCTTTGAAGTCGTTAGAGCTGTGAAAAATGCAGTTGACTCCACATGTGTCTGCATGCACGCCCCCCCACACACACATATTTAGTGTTCATTCAGCAAACGCTTGTTCTCAAAGTGGTTCCTTTACAGCAAAACCACAGTTATTTTTCACACATACTTTGTGATTTGTCTGCCTATTAACAGACTGCACATGTGCTAGGATGCCCACTCTGTTGTAAATGCATGAGGGGCCAAATTAAATCTGACTGCATTAATTATAAAGGCAAAACTAACATTGCCAGAAGGATTAAACATATGAAGGGCGGGGAGATACTGTAACAATCTCCGTGGCAGTGTTGATAATGAGGAGGACATATTTTCCGGCATTACGTCTTTTTGAAACTTGTTGAGTATTGATGTAACATTGCAACATGTATGTTCTACGTCCTATGTTTGTATGTTTTAGGGCTGGGCAATATATCGATATTATATCGATATCGCAATATGAGACTTGGTATTGTCTTAGATTTTGGATATCATAATATGGTCTGTGTTGTCTTTTCCTGGTTTTAAAGGCTGCGTTACAGTAAGGTGATGTAATTTTATTTGACTTTACCCATTTAGTCATTATATCCGTATTACTTATGATTACTTATAAAAAAAAATCTCATTGTGTAAATATTTTGTGAAAGCACCAATAGTCAACCTATCATCGCAATATTAGTATCGAGGTATTTCGTCAAACATATTGTTTGTAATTTGATTTCCTCCATGTCACCCAGCCCTTGTGTGTTTGTTCCAGTTCCTGCGTTGTCTGTGCTGTTGCTTTTTCTAAGTGGTGTATGTTTCCGTTTTGTGATTACAGAACACCAACCCCCCTTTCTGTTTTGATCCTGACGTTATCTGGCAGGTACAGTAATGAGTGCTCACCTCTTAATCATTCTGTCAACTCAACACTGGCTACAAATATACAGTATTTGTGTTGTCTATCCTTATCATAAATTCTTCCTGCGTTGGAATGCAGCACCGTCATGCACAGTAGTTCATGTTTCAGCGGTTTTGAGGCCCAGCTTTTCTTAACATGTATTCCTATTGTACTGAATGTTGTTTTTGATATTACCCTCTGTGTTTTCTTTGGGCTTGCCTTGTTACTCTTCCTCTGGGTGATGTTTTTTCTCTCTGTGCTCTGGAGCAGAAACAGATAGCAATCAGTTATTAAAGGTAGAGCACAGTTTATAATACAGAAATCAACATGAAGCAATGGAAATGATTGAATAGCATAGTCTGTGTGTGGGCATTTTTGTATTGTGTGGAGGGATTCCTCTAGATGCCTGAATGCCCTACCTTGACTTTTTTCTGGGTGTTCATTGCATACACACTGTGTGTGTGTGTGTGCGTGTGTGTGCGCACACCTTTATGCATTCCTGTTTGCCTGGTCTACTTGTGTTTAGGATGGTACATGCAGCACCGTGTGCTATAGGCAGGGCTGATGTCAGAGGATGTAATAGAGGTCAGATGCTTACATGTTGCCTGTGGTTTGTGCTGATGGCATCATGCAATCTGCTTCCATTTATTCAATTACCTTTCTCTTCTCTTCCAAGGTTTAGCATTTAACGTATGTCTGAACCCATGCAGCGAAACAACCTCAGGACCTGTCCATGACAGACCCTTCCATTCCCTCATAGATACTGCAAAGGAAAACATCTTGGCTGCACACAACTGCCTGCCTTGATATTTCAACCAGTTTTACCAGACATTCTATAGTCAGAAAAAAAAAGAAAAGAAATAGAGATATTAATTAAATGGTTATAATCTAAATACGTCCTCTGAATATTTTGAATCACTGTTTGCGCTGTTTTAGCCAAATAGTGGAGTGTGATCCAGGCTGTGTCCGACAATTTCTGTAACTTTACTAAACCAACAATCCGACATTCACATTGTGATTGGCCAGCTGTGTGGAGGTGAAAAAGGAGCCAGGGTTTGAATTTCTCCCTTAAGCTTTCTTTTTACATTCTTGCCAAACAGAATGCGAACAAACAAGTGCAGCACTATGAATGTCTTCCAGGAGAGATTTATCCCTATTTTTAAACTGCATCACATCTATCCCCTCTCTATGGTGGTCGTCTATTCGTTAACCTGCTCTCTCCCTGTATTTGTGCTTTTATGCATAGCATTTTAAAGGGATAAATTGATAGCTAGATCAATAACACGTGAGACAGGTAAGCCCTTATTAAAGTCCTATTACAGAAACGTCTTAACTTGAATCTTAATTTGGTAACCATTAGGGTTAGGAACTGATTTAGGAAATAAGCCGTCAATGTTCCGATCCTAACTTAAGATAGTGTATTACACAAGCATCCTAACTTCCCAAAATATGAAATAAACTCTCCTAACTTTAGGATAACTGTTAAGCTGTCCTGACTTTCACTTTTCCACCAGGTAATGTTAGCTAACTTGTTTAAGCCGTATGGCTGCTTTTTTATTTCTTTTACACAACCAACAGAATGTCAACAGATGGAACTTATTCACTGAGAGGCTTATGGCAGACCCTTATGATGTGTTGTGGTTTGATGACAAAATGCTCATTAGCAGATACAGGCTACCCCGGGCCATGATCCTGCAGTTAGCTGAGCAACTAAGATCAGGCCGACCCGGCGACATGGGGCTCTCCCGGTGCAGCTGACAAATGCACTTTGTTGTTTTCAGTATGTTTCAATAAGGAAAACAAAGTTGTCTCGCTTGGCGAGATGAGAAAAGTAGTGTTGGTTACTGGGTAACAGATATAAAAGTTGATAACCAGTGCTGGAGTATTTAGGATTTCCTAACCTGAGATAAGATCGGATGAAGTAAGATAAGATAGGATTCCTAAAGTTAGTTAGGATTTGCTTCTGTAATACAAAATTGGGGAAAATCCTATTTTAGACTCTTCCTATCTTAAGACTTAAGTTTCTATACGGCCCCAGAGCCTTATATCCAAAGTCAGATCTTTGCTGACTCTTTGCCTGCCTACTGTTGCCGGTGCAGGACACAAAGATCTCTTCCCTGGAGAGGAACATCAGAGACTTAGAGGATGAGGTCCAGATGTTAAAGACCAGCGGCCTGCTGCACCCCGACGACAGGCAGGATGAGCTCAAGCACGTGGAGCTCTACAAGAGCCATTCTAAATTCATGAAGACTAAGGTAGAATGTCTCTGCACGCCACCTGAGACGGCTTCACACTGCATGACCTGCGTGATGCATGGTTGCCTTAAAACAGTCTATTGTGTGAGAACCTGTTATGTGCATGTTGCATGTCGCCATTGCATGCTCATGGAGAAGCAAGCATTACGTGTGGTGAAATCTTGATGCAAAACTGCATGTTACAGTGTGTTGTGTCTTTTGGCTTCTTTATCAAGGCTTTTAGCCTCCCACGTTGCATGGATACCAAGAACTCCTACGCTTGTATGTATCTGTTATTTCATATTTAGACTGAGGTTTCTTGTTTCTTCCTCATTTCCCATGAAATGTTTGTGTGCCTTACCTATGTGATGACCAAGCATTTTACTGCTCTCCTATCTGTGACGGCTGACTCTTCTGAGGGAGCAAACTCAGCCCCTATCAGCTTACAATGCACCGTGTCAGTTTACGGTCCTACCATCAGCTGGCAGGAAGAGCTTTAGAAAGGCCTGACTAAAATGTCTCTATCCCAGGCTGTATATTGGTTTATTAATAGAGTTCTTCACAGGTCCAAAAATGTGTGCCCAAACCCATAAAGACCAGACTGGGAGACATCGACCCAATTGACACAGATTTCACAGCTGATTGCTATTAACAACTTAACTTTAATTTACAAGTTGTCAAAACAAAACTTTTGTGTCTTACCTAATGTAATGTTTATAGCCTTTTTCCCTGTGCCTGGTCATGACAGATATAATCCATCCTCCTTGCCAAGAGAGTTGGTAAAATACATACAGTTTTTCTGTTATTCCTCTCTTGCTGATGGCTATTTCAGCTTAAAAGTCCACTTGCTGTCACGGTGACGGATGACAAACACGACTCATTTAGAATCAGGTTTGCAGTTTCGTTGCATCTAGCACAATAAAGATAACGTCCTTGTGGACTATAAGAACGATTGCTCTCTGACCCTTCACCTCCTGAGCAGGGACACTCGCTCACGCAGGTCATTTGCTACCACTTTGTGGCCACGGATGCACTTTGCAGTTTGCTTGCACTTGCTGTTGCACTGCAATCAGCACTTTTGTTACATTATGATCAGCGCTGTCTGATCACAGCTGGACCAGATCCAAACCCCTACAGGTCTCGGGTCCTAGGGTTCGGGTCGACCTGTGAAGACCTCTACACAGCAGTGCCCAGACTAACATGCACACATTTACGAATAGGCGCATGAACATATCTACAGGAGCCAGATTTAAAAAAAAAAAGTAGTTTCAAGTTTCACAGAATTTCTAGCCGAGTGTTCATGATGGCTGAGGCCCATGAGTCGTGCTCCATGTGAAAATGTTTCTCTTTTGTTCATTAATGGTGCTCTTTGTAGGGCCCATTTGTCATTGCATCGGGGAAGTTCCTGATGCAATCATAAAAGAGATGTTTTTATGAATGGGGCCCTGACAGATGAATGTGAGCTTACAACGACAGAGGAAAGAGCTCTCTCCTCACCCGCACCGACCTGGGATGATATACATCACAGTGATGGCCCTGGCTCGCTCTCCCATGTCTCATCTTTCTGCTTAACACAGAGAGACACCAAGCGCATAGATATGCACAGTCAGGCACACAGATTCATTCTATATCCTTGAAGTGTTTAGGGTCCTGGTCTTTCAGCAGTGGTGGCGACTGGTGTTGAGGTGGGACTGTGATAAGAGAAACCAGAGAGGACGGCTTCCCCGTCCTCTCTAGTTTCCTCTGTGAGCTTTGATTTACTTCGAACACTAGAACTAGAGAACATGGAAAATTTGTTCAATATGATAAGTGGGCATTAGAGCAGAGGTGAATTTATTTATCCAGATAATCATTTCCAACAGAACTTCACCAAGGGTAACATTCTGCAGCCTCAGCGGTGTGGTCGAGGAGTGCAGAGTGTGGAGGAGTGTGGAGGAGCATGCAGCCAGCTGGGAAACCTAGTAGGGCTGTCAAAACTGGCCAAAAATGAAATGAAAATAAAAATGATTATTTCTTCTAAAAAACACATAGGTTTGAACCTATTCGAATGTCTATTTTTGCACATTATGTTCATAAGAGGGCAAACCAGTACGACGAGAGACATAACTACTTCAGGTATATTTATTTCAATATAAACATGTCTTTTTAAAAGATCTGCATACCTACACATTACAAGATAAACAAATAAAATAATATAACTATACCATAAAACTTAAAGTGGCAATCCTTTAAGATTTCAGTCCTGGTTGATTCTATTTACTGGTGGTAACGTAAATACGGTTTACAGGTCCCAGAATACTGGGGGCAGCAAAACAAACTATTGTCATTTTAATAAAGAAGCCAGGCAATAATTGACCTTTTTCTAATATTCTGTGAGCAACTGTGATCTTATTTTCATGCTGAACACGGCGTCTGCGAAAGAGAAAATGAAAATTAGTGTTAGATACGTTACTTTGTTGAGAAGTTGTGCAGATCTTTATCTAACAGCTCTCTGTTTCTGCTCCTTCTTGTTCCATTACTCCCTGCAATATGACGAAAATGTCTGTTGTTTTGTTCTGCAGACACAGGATAGCTGTCCGTGTCAAGCTCACTGACAAACACGCTGCATTTCCTGTGACTATTTCATAATAAAAGTCAACTCGTGTTTCACCAGTGAAATGCTTTTAATGTGAAGCTGCAGCATTAGGAAATGTTCGGTTTGCATTACCAGTAACTTAATTAATGTGCGAGGCAGACAGCTCCGGTAGTGCTGCTTTTTTTTTTTCCACAATCAAATATTAATTTCCAGAATCTAATATTCATTTTCATAATAAAATATCAGTTTTTTTACAGTTCAAATATATATTAAAATTTAGAATATTCTTTGACAGCCTTAAAACCTCGACAGTTTCCCAGCTGGCTGTATCCGTAGTTTAGTGGCTTGCTGTATTCTTGTCTTTGTGTCTCTGTAGGAGCAGGCCACACCATGTGTGTCTTCCATCAGAACAGCTCCCACCTTCCTCCTCCCCACCCAACAGCCCTGGATCACAGAACAAGCAGAAGTACCCCTCTCCTCAGCCTCTCTCATTATTTCTTTCATTCAACCTAATATTCCTGCTCCTGATTTTATCTATACTGCTCTATCACTTTATCATTTTATTTTTAGTCTACTCCTTACCCATTTTCCTTCCTGTCTTCCTATCCTCTCACCAGTCTCACCTCACAGATTGCCCTTTTGACTCCACTTGGCTCCCGTCTCCTGTTATTCAGTCCTACTTCTCCCTTCTCTCTCTCAGGCTCTTTATTTCTATGAGTGAGGCTTGATTGGCCAAGCTCTGGTCCGGTCACAATTCCCCCGTTATGAGGTGAACCCTGCTCACACAATTAGAGAAATCTCTCCTCAAATCAGCTTTGTGCATTTTTGGCACCAGTAGACAGATGACAATCTTCAGCACATAGCTAGCCTCAGTACAGAAACCTCCCTCTGTTAATGCATTTGATTTCCTTTGTGGTTTTCTATCCTGTTCTGTATGGCCTTCCTTAAAACAATCTGTAATCTGTCAGCTATGCAAGTGTAATATTGCTTCCCATAACTGTGTGCCTGCATGCATTTTCACTCTTTGGCTAGTTTGGCTTGGTGTGTCCATAGAGCAGACAGTAGGCCTGGGACTCCCCTGGGTGAGGACTGATAATGTAGGGCTGGGTGATAATTTAATATTGTAACATAGAATCTCTCCAAATAAATGCATCAGGACACAATTGACATATTTAGATATTATAGTTTACAATTTCATGTTTAAATGGATGATTAGGGATGGGAATTGAGAACCGGTTCTATATTGTCCAATCCATCAGAATCGTATGCCTCCGAGCTTATCATTTCCTTTTATCAATGTCGGTATAATTTTTCAGACAGTTGCGCATTGAAAAACAATGACTTCAAACTTGTGCGTCTACACTGCTGGAAACTTGCAACAAGAAGGAGTCATGGCAGAGAGGAAGAAACTTCATTTCACGAAAAAAAATATGACAACCATGTTGTAATGTCTGTAAAATTATCATTTCAAGTAAGGGGTGGAAAACTCCAGCAGTGACACTACACACACGAGTGCCACTGCTTCCCACCTGAGCACCATGCCGGTTACCGAGGGTAAATGTCCTGTTATAATAACACTAGCGCCATTTCTACATTGTGTTCAGACTCAAGATAATAAAACAGTTGCGTTAACGCTGAAAACCTGTGTAGGCCTACTCGAGTAAATTGAGATTATAATTAAAATAATATTATAATAAGCAGAATAGATAATGGAATTGGTATCAATAAAATCTTATCAATTCCCATCCCTGTGGATGATACAAAATTCAGTTGTACCATAATGTGTCACAGCATGAAAAAATATTTCAGATTTTTTAATTTTTTAATTTTTTTTTAAAGCTATTTGATTTCATGATAGTAAAGCAATTTGTTACACTTTTTAGGATGTGATTTTGGATGTTGAGATATATTAAATGTGTTCATATTGCCCACTCCTATATTAAACAGCATGTTTCAGCCTCTTTCAAAACATGTGTTTGTTCTGAAAGTTCTGTTCATAAAGAACAAAGTTTGGGAAAATGGTCACATTTAGTAATATACTACATGACTACATGTATGTGGTTTAAGTGTGTACATGTGTGTTTGCTTTGGAAAAAAAAATCTTTGAAAGTTGTTGTTATCTGCAAGTGTATCAATTGAGTCAATGATGAATAAAAAGTTGTTTGTGTGATTGTCAGATAGAGCAGCTGAAGCAGGAGCAGAACAGGAAGGAGACGGAGATGCAGGCCCTGCAGACCAAACTAGAAACACTGACCAATCAGAACTCAGACTGCAAGCAACACATCGAAGTGCTAAAGGAGTCGCTCAGCGCCAAGGAGCAACGGGCCAATACACTGCAGACAGAGGTCAGTACACACGCACGCACGCACGCACGCACGCACGCACGCACGCACGCACGCACGCACGCACGCACGCAGAAAATGAGCTGTTATGAATGAAATGAGCCAACTCTGGCACATTTACAGCAATGATGATCAATGTGCGCTGTTCCTGGAAAAATATGACCAACTTGCATGCACGGTTACTTACAGTATGAGAGGACAGAGGCCATCACAACCTCTGCAAGTGTACACAATCCTGTCTTTTTCTGCCTTGGATTCTTTCTCTTTCCATTTCTCTAATGGACGTTGAGGTGGGTGGAAAAAAATGAATGTCTGTGTGTGGCTCTGTATGTCCACCAGTGGGCTGGTATGTGTGGGCGGGTCAGTCACTCCGAAGGCTGGAGAAAGCTGGCAGATTTTTATTCTTCATCTTTGAAGTTTCTAAACTCTATGGCTCTAATGATTTTATCACTGCTGTTAGGGATGGAGGCGGGTTGTATGTAGAGAGATGGAGGTGTGTGTGTGTGTGTGTGTGGGTGAGGGGGGTGGGTAGCGCTTAGCATTTTTCTCCATCACTCTCTAGACTTGGAACTGATACTTTAGATCTCTTTGTGTTAGGCAGTTGAGAATGGCCTGCTAACTATGTCCACTCATCATTACAGGAAGCAATTTGGGCCAAAATTAGGCCTAATTGTCCATACATGTGCAAGGAATTTTGGCCCTCGCAGTTAGCAGAATACATCATACTTAAAGGAATTGGTTTTCAGTGGGTGGTTTTCTGCATGTACATGTTTTTGCTTGTATGTCCTACTGAAATGGCATGTGTGTCCTCTTGCCATAGGTGTAACTTCATGGTGAGACCAGGAGATATGTCAACTCAGTAATTTTTGACTTTCTCCCTCAATTAAGTCTATCAAGTGCCCACTATGATCTTAACCCACCAAGAGAGGGAAAGGGAGACAGGGGCTCTTACAGCCTGTAGTTCACTCTGCAAATTCCACATCTCTTTCTGTCACACTTTTGACAAATCATGGTGGCTGACCAGTGTCAGGAGGAAATTTTCAGTCAGCCATTTAGTCATCTGACCTGCTGAAATCTATCACTGTTGATGGCTAGCTAATGTTTTCTAATTACATTTATGTGCAGCTGACAATTGCTGTCAATTGTTGGCCATGCTGCACTGTAATATACATGCAGATAGCTAAGGTTTGCTGACGTTAATCTGGCTAAACTATCTAACTTCAGTGGGCAACACATTGCATGGTGATACAGTGCATTATTTGGGAGTCTGTGTTGGTGTGTATGGATGCAAGATTTAGTAAAAGATTACCAACCCAAAGCTTATAATGTGTTACAAGACTCTGTATCTATCTGAGTCACCAAGTCTTAACATTTATTAAATTCAAATGTATAAATATTAGTCCTTGATATTATAATTAATCTTAGCATCTTAAAATGGAAATATAGAGTTTACACTCACAATTGAAGCTAACATAACCCTTTCTAAATATATTGTTCAGGTCAGGATGTTGATTTAAATGCCAGTGGGTAACATATACAGTAGTTTATGCATAACGCAGGAGTATTATACCATTAGAATATATCATTATTGTTGGTGAAGACTATAATTGTAGTTGCTTGAGCCAGTAAATGTCTGTTGAAATGTAAATGATGCCCTTGAGTGGGCAGGTGGTGCGTGTGTGTATCTGTGTCTGTTAACATGACACAGATATGTGTATGTTTATGTATTAACATGTGGGTGCATGACAAGGGAATTATATATAATTGACTATAATGCTCACTGGGCACTGGGTACATCACTGTGCTCTGTAGCCTTCTTCTTCTTCTCACTTCTCATAGGCTACTGCAGCGGGCTGTAATCAGATCCGACAGTCTTGATCAACACACACACACACACACACACACACACACACACACACACACACACACACACACACACACACACACACACACA
>JAOVVB010107167.1:0-12884 GCA_028570985.1 Heterobranchus longifilis | reverse complement strand
TTGCTTCAGTGTCAGGACTCCTGTCTGCTTCTCCAAACTGGGGGCGTGTCGACCATCATCTACTGCAATACACTGAATATAGATAAGTAATAAGTACCTCATACAACCCCTACCTTCAAAAATCTGAACTATCCTTTTAAGTCTGACAGGGATCCCTGAGGTGAATTTTCACAGTGACACATCCAATCTCCTGCCTGGAGTGTAAACAAGTTGCATCATATGACACAAACAAAAACTCCAGTGTTCACTGACGCTTCATATTTGTTCACAGCTTTAGGTCCAAGTGGCAAACAGCAGCCCTTTTATGCTTACCTCTAAGCGGTCATAGCTCCATTCTTCAAGTGCCCGGGCATCAGCATCCCGTCGTATCCCGCCCCAAACATATCGCCACGCACGACTGTTCCTGCTTCGCCTGGACATGGCAGCAACAGAGTTTCAGCAGTAGAAGTCAGAGCCTGCCAGTCAGTTCAGGTTCAGTCCAGATGCTGGAAGAACAGCATCAGTTCAGCTGTTGAAAGACAAAATGACATTATGATTATCTTGAGAGGCATAGACACTGATGTCTCTGTAGCAGTTAACCTGGGTATCTAACTTTAACCCTTAGAGACTCACTGCAGACCAATTGTTGTGTTTGTGTTGAGATACAGCTCAGCACTGTGTCAAGTTTTGTCATAGATCTGTAATAAACATTGTGTTTTTGGTTAGGCACAGCCTATTAAAATTTTGAAAGTTTAGAGTGTTTATAAGGGCTTAGAGCATTATTATGGACATATATGATGGCCATGCTCATGCTCAATTATGATGTATAAGTTGTTGCAGCAATGTTTGGGTTGATACCAGGTCATTTTATACAGTGAGGTCAAGTTTCAAAAAATGGTCTCACTACAATGAAATGGTTTCTATGGGGACTAACATCATCACACATGAATACTGTTTGTAGCTTTGTGCACTGCATGTCCTATGAATATGTTAAAAGACTCATATTTGCCTATCCTGTGTGACATACTTTAGTGATTTCTTGTTGTTATCCTGGTGTCTTATCTCACCATTAACATTTGCTACACCTTTAAGGTAATATACCGTATTATTACGATTTGAACCTGCAATACTAAGTTTCCCCACGACCCTCATCAGCTTATTTTTAGGCAATATTATCAAATGCAATTTAGCCCAGTGAGACACTTAGCTAGTGGGGCAACCTTAATCGTTAACTAGCTGACGTTATAGCCTCCACAGTAACACACACAACATACTAACTAACGTCACTTAACTTAACGCTAATGAATTGTTAGTAATCTGGTCCCTGTCCATGGATTATTGTCAGTATTATTATTATTATTATTATTATTATTATTATTATTATTATTATCCTTTGACGTGTGGTGTTGTTTCCCTAACTAGCTTTAGTTAGCTTCCTAGCCTAGCTTACAGCAGCTAACTAACGCTCGCCACATAGAATTCAGACTGTGAATTCAGCAGCCCGTTGAATTCATTAGCTAACATGTTAGCAGGCTAACGTTATAACAAGGTCAGAGCCATCACAATTAAAGTCAGACTGCTCGGTTATGCGTACAGCTTAGTACACTGGTAGATGTCGTTGACTACCGTGCGCTCACGGTTTATTAGCCATGTATTAAGAAAAGGGTGACCGGAGACTGAATAACTTGGCTGGTGATGCAGATTAGACCTAGCGCAAACTAGCTAGTTAGCTTTCGTTAGCTGCGTTATGCTATCAGCACCGGGTAAAAGGATAGCGTTAACGTTACCTGCCTGTTGTTCACGGAAAATCACTGACAGCACCGCAGAGACGTTGTTCCTTGAAGCCACCTATTGCTAGATAGTTAATATACGACAACTGAATGAGTGGCTAGCTGGGCTTCCTCTTTCCATGACCTACTTTACATCAGTCTGACCGTAAACAATAACAGGCAGGCAGGCTCTCTGCAGGAGCCCACAGCACCCACTGTCTCCTCCACAGGAAGTTTTCAGTACACAGCAAAGATCCCTGTCATTACAGCTACGAGCAACGAGGTTGTTTTGTTCAGTGGTAGAAGAAGTATTTAGATGTTATTTAAGTACTAGTACAACACAACATAACTCCAATACTAGCATAAGTTTTGCATAAAAAATATCAGCAAAATAATGTATACAAAAAGCAGAAGTACAACCATGCATACACACAAAAAAAAACATAAAACAAACCCCCAAAACAGCTATCCATCTTTTGTTCCATTCAGTCCTGTATTGTGCAGTCTCACTGCTGTAGACAGGGTTGCTGTTGTTTGTTATGCACTGGGCGTAGCCTGTATGTAAGATTGTTGCTGCTCTGTATCTGTAGCAGTCTGGTTGTATTTTCTACTCTTGTCTGTGGGTGCAAATCATGGAGTGGATGTTGTGCATGTGTCATCTCTTTGACCAGCTGGATGGCTGCCTATTCCCTCCTGCTCTGAAGAGATCGGAGTTGCAGGAGATGATCCTGAGGGCCCTTTTTTGCATCCTCTCCAGCAGTGCAGCCTGGCTTTTACTGCACCCCACCAGAAGGACACTACCATACTCCAGACATGGTCTGACCACAGCAGTGTGGATGGTGGTCCTCACAGGGAAGCCCGTGTCTGGCTAGAACAGTCAGAAAGTGGAGCCGTTTTTATTTGAATTATATTCAGTGGTGGGAGAAGTATTCAGAATCAGATGATTTACTTAAGTAAGTATACCACAAACTATAAAAATAATCATCCTGCATTCAAAATAAACTCCCAACTAATACACACACATATGCACATGCATTGGAGAGATGCCAGAGTAATGGGGCTGCCACATAGTCGGTGCTCCAAGCAGTTGGGAGTTCAGTGCCTTGCTCAAGGGCACCTCGGCAGAGGTGAACTACCAGTCCACACTCCGTAACCCTCCCTCCGTAACATCTGGACATGAACTGGCCACCACGCTTTAGATTAGGGGGATGCAGAAACATTTGTAAATGACTTGTATACAGATAATTTGTAACAGTGAGAAAAATCTACAAATGTATATATGTTATGCTGTTTATAACTTGTCCATTGTATATTGTATGCTAACATGTTTTATATTTTAGTAGTACTAGTTTAGTATATCTATAGAGTTTTGTTATCTATGTATCTATCTAAATATTATGTAACATTTATGTGTGAATAGTAGTAGGATGCAGAAACATTTGTAAATGATTTGTAAATGTGATGTTAACATAGCACTTATTAATCGTTTAAAAATATTTATAAATGTTTTGTTGATGATTAGTTCATTATTAACTAAAGGCTTATAAATGAATCATGAATGAAAGTGTTACCAAATATTTCTCAAAGGCCTTTTTCAGGTACAGAATATGTGTACATTTTACACTGATTTTATCCTCAAAAACTTTTCGGATTCTGTGCTGATCCAGCTTCCAGACGATCAGACTTCTGCAGCTCCTGATTGATCTAAATTGACTGAGTCACTAGTCCATTCCCAAGATCTTTTTTTTTTTTATAATTGATGTAAGCAGTGGGGAATAAAACATGGACTGGATATGTTAGAGGATATGAAGGAGCTGGCTAATATTATATTCAGTGGCATTTATGAATAAAGGCACCAAGAAGACTGTTGCAGATACTCTTCCAGTTGCATTTAAAAGTCCCATATTGTAAAAGTGGGATTTCCATGTCTTTATCGATTATAAAGCAGGTCTAAGTGCTATATAAATACTGTGAAAGTATCAAAACACTCAAACCAAGGAGAAATGCACACAGCCCGTATTCAGAAATTGTGCCTTTAAACGAACCGCCAGGACTTCCGGGAAGTTGTGATGTCACAACTACACTATATATAGGTAGAAAGTGCAGCTACAGTGTCGTTAATCATTCCCCGTCTGCAATAATGGTGCAGACGCAGAGAGTGCAGATGTGGAAGACCCAGAAAAACTGACCAATCAGAGCAGACTGGGATTTTTCGGGAGGGGGGCTTAAAGAGACAGGCGTTAAAACAAAGTGTTTCAGACAGAGAGTGAATACAGGTATATTCAAACAGACAGTATGAGAAAATTATGTTTTGTGAACATTAAAAGATGTAAACATGTTCTAGTAAAAACCCAAAATACAAGCATAAACCTGAAAATGAGCACAATATGGGACCTTTAAGAGTTGCACATAGCTAGGAATGAAAAAGTACTTTATGTATATACACCACAAAACAATTATGCACATGTATGTTTTTTTATTTCAACTTTTAAACATTGCAGCATGAGGGAATAGTAAAAATATTAATATAAGGAGAAGACATTCACATCCACCTCAAAATGAATTGTAGTAACTTTTGTGATGCTCTCACTTTTCATCTAGCTATCTATTAACTATTTAATACTCAATTTAAATTTTCATCGCAATGCTTGAAACTCAGTGTCTAAACGCTGTTGGTACTGTATTAGTCACCCCAGAGGAAAATAAGAATTGACAATGACGTTCTGGAGGAGGTTGAGTTTTATTTGGAAATCTGACAGGCATGGCTGAACAGTGAGCTCTCACCTTAAACCAAACAAACAAAAAAATCAAGACAGCAGCACTACAGGTAAACGATACTAGTGTTTGAGAATGTCATATTAAACATAAAGACTTGCACACACATCATGCACTCAGGTCATTCTCTCTCTTTCTCTCTCACACACACACTCAAACGCGCGCGCACACACACACACACACACACACACACACACACACAAACACACACACACACACACACATGCACTCACACAGTCAATTCCATGTCAACATGTGGACATCCTCCATTAATAATCACACTACATCCAGAGGAATTCCAAGCACTTTGAACAATTACCCACAGTGCAATTAATCTAACTATACACAGATAATTTATATATTTTTATGTATATATAGGGTATTCAATAAACAGTATTCCATTTAGACAGTTTCATTAAGTCAAAATCTTCATAACTTTCCATAAATAGTGAAAAAAAATATGTATTGACAGCTCCTCACCGCTGTGATTCAAAAAATGGTCCCCGAAAAGAACATGAAAAAATAAAATACTAGTGTGGATGATTCTTCAGCAGTCTCACAAACGGAGAATGACAATCAAAACCACCAACAGGAAACAAAAATCAGAAGGAGGGGGAATGGGCAGAGGGATAAACGTTGATACTCACACTCACAGCACAGACTGGTTACTACATTTACAGAGGGTGGAGGGACTCTGGATCACTGTACAGGTTAAGATCAGACAACAAATCAAGCAGACTGTCCACACATCATCCCACAACAACCAATACATCTTCATGCCCGTTCAGTACTCACAAGACCTGACACAACTGGATGGCTTTAAACAATATGGAGAGATCACATCTACTGAGGACACAGCTGTCGCGTCGACCGCCAACATGTTTCTGTTGCCATCCCATCCTGTCAGACCCACGGGGTGTAATGGAAGTAGGTGAAAATCTCCTATTTGTTCTTGCTGCTTTGATGTGGAATGAATGAGATGGTGTTTGATGCGGACACTTATTTTGTAGATAGGATGAGGGCCACGATGAGGCCGTAAAGCCCCAGCACCTCGGCGAAGATCAGGATCAGGATCATGCCCACGAAAAGCCGGGGCTGCTGGGCGGTGCCTCTCACGCCGGCGTCACCCACGATGCCGATGGCAAACCCGGCTGCCAGACCGCTCAGTCCCACGCTCAGACCAGCACCGAGATGCAGGAAACTCCTGTTGGAGAGAAACGAAAGAAAAGAGCACCGCCATTACACAAGGTAATACTGTCTGAAACATAAAATAACAAAATAAAATATGTCGGAACAATAATTTTTGAGTCCCTCTCTTTTCTCATCCTGTAAAAAAGTTGAAATATTTATAATGGGGACTCTGGGTTGAAAAGAAAACACCCTTGTTCCAGGCAAGAATTCAAACAATTAAAAATGTGTAAAAAGCACTCAAAATCTAAAACTAACAATACCTACCGTTAGGTGTAAAATGTACTATTGTAAATGTAGACCCTTTAATTGTGTCCCAGATTTCAACAAAAACATAATTTAATCAGGCATTAAACTATTTAGCTATACCCTAAGAACCCTTGTCTCACTTCCTGGTTCCAAAAAAGGTGGAAATGCTGCTCAAGCACTGGTAAGCTTTCCATTTTTAGATAAATGCATTAAATAATATACTATCAGGTGTTTCTCAACACGTCAACTCTGTAGCCCTTTTAAATCAAAATATGTGTACACAAAAATGTGTATTTTGATTAGCATTAAGAGAACTTGAAAGATACAATGGCTACTCACTACAACTGCTGTGAAAAAAAACAAAAACATTTTGTCAGCTCTATAAGATTAAAGTGCAACTGAACCCCAAAACCAGCTGAAAACCAATATATATGGCTATTTAGTAGTGCTGTTGATGGATTCCGATTCATTTTAGTACAAAGTATTTGAATTCTACATATTACTGCTCCATAATTCACTACAGCTCTGTATCGCACTGAACTTGCTAAGCCATGCAGACATTTGAGGGATTCAATCAAATGTGAATGACTTGACCAAATCCCTCTCATAACTAACCTAAAGACACTGTAACTGCTGTTTCACTGTGACTTCAACTTTAAAAGCACCATAAACCTGTTAAATTTAGTTAAAAGCAACCTCACTTCTGTTGTGATCTGAGCTTCTCTGTTCTTTGTTTTGGTAGCCGGTCCGGCTGCGTGTGCATGAGAGTCCCTCCCTTTGAAACTGTAGGCCCTCTGCACTACCCGGGCCAGGCGTGAGCTGGGAGAGAGACAGTGCTCTGCCATATGAGCACCAGCAGTGCTAACAGCACTAACGCCAGCGGTGCCAGCAAGAGCGGTGCTTATACAGCGGTTACCGAACCACTGCATGAGCACCACACTCCTGCAGAAGCCAGGTTGCCCCAGTGAGTGTGAGCAAACCCCCATTAACACTGTTAGCTCTGTCAGCACTGTTGCCGTTGTTAGTGCCGGCATTTCAGCTCAATCAACTCCATGTTTACTTGCAACATCAGAGGTGGGAGCCTTGTGCAGGCAATCCCGGCCCAGAATCTGAATTCCGCATACAACACCTTCAATAGTGCGAAACCCTTTTGAGAACTAGATAGAGCCGGGCGAAATCTCAGATTTACGATTTTAATCGATTTTTTTTCTTCTTTAAAACAAACTACAAAAGACAAAGGAGTTTTGTTTTCATTTTAACAATAAAAATTATTAACGAAAGCAAACAAAGACAAATTTTACTATTGGGATTTATAAAGGGCAAGCCACTTCCCTTTGTGTGTCAGTGTCCAAATATCACAGCACCAACTATCTGCATGGGTTGCGTGGTAACGACGTAAACGTTATGCTGGTGACGTGACTTTCCGAAGCTAAAGCAGCATGAGCTACTTTAGCTGCTAACTAGCCAGTCGCTAAATGACAATCTTTAACGACTTAATATTTCATCCACACACTCTTGTCACAGCGCGGGAAAGCATGTTGCTGTCACCAGATGAGTGACAACTGTGTGCAGCTCATGTTCTGTAACCTGTGAAGCATGAGGGACAGATGGAATTAGCAAGCAAGTTAACTAGCCAGCTGCCTGCTAGCTACTGGACCTCCGTGCTGCGTCGACTGCAAACAGCATCAGGGAGATGGGCATGACAGCAGGTAGGCGGGTGGGTCTGAGGTCTGTGCAGCAGAGCACTGGAATAAACACGCACACATTGCCGACACTACGCTACTATTAACTACGGGAGCTCAGGGGGTTCCGTTCCGTAACTACCCAAGTTAAGTGAAAATCGATTTTCATTTTTAGACATCGTCCTAAACCATAAATTTGAATTAATTGATAAAATCGATTTATCGCCCAGCTCTAGAATTAGGTTCTCCAGCCCACACAAACTGTATGGTTTGGTCTCACTGTGTTCACCAAACCCCAAAATAAAACTGTTCCAGAAAACAAGTTCTGACCAGTTAACTGTTCACTGCCTGCCCAGCACAACACAGCAAACAGCCGGACATCGCAAATGTACCATGAAGAAGGAAATCAAACATTTAGCGCACACAAGACCCAGATGTTTTTCTTTGGAGTTGACCGAAACAGATAAAAGCCCTTAAATTCATCAGGGACTCAGAATTTGTAGTGGTCAAAAATAGCTTTAGGACTATTTGACGAATGAATCTCGAATGGGTTACTTGATTTTGAGGATTCATTTTTTTTTGTTTGTGCGTTAAGGAGGTTGGGTGTTGTGTGTACGTACTTCAGCTCAAAAGTATACAAACTAGAAGATGCTATATGAAATAATGCTTTGCAATTTACACAAGGAGCAGAAATACTATATACTGTAAATGACAAACTGTTCTAATCGATGACTGTATCAGAGGTTCATCTTACTTGTAAAGGCTGACTCTCTCAGAGATGTTGTTTGCTATCAGCACAGCCACCACCAGCCCGTAGATGGCGATGATACCAGCCATGACCACGGGGATGATGGACTTCATGATGAGCTCTGGCCGCATCACAGACATGGCAGCGATGCCTGTGCCGCTCTTCGCCGTCCCATACGCTGCTCCTAATGCTGTGTAAGAGAGAAGAGAGTTTCTATTAGTTCAGTCAGTGTTTATTCTTCACTTATAAACGATTCCTGACAAAACAACTCAAACACGACAAGATATGGATTCGGATGGAGCTGGGCGAGAATAATTAATCCAGTCGATCGATTTCAGACCTGACATTCAGGTAACAGACAAAATTAAACTGTATAAGATATTCGACTGCCAGTCTTCTCCCGTCCAGCCATAAATAACAGAGATTAAAGTTATATCACACTAGTGCATCTATTTATCTATCTAACGTGTCCTCACAAACCATCTCTGAAACACATTTTTAAAAAGTGAATGGACTCTGGAGCCTTGCTACCCCATACAACCTCACCCACTTCAATACTTTATTATATGACTATTTTCATGACTAATGTCACAAATGGTAGCTTCTCCCAAGTTTCCCTTCCTGCTCTGCTGTCCCCTCATGTTTCACTGGTCACTGCAAGCATGTTGCCAGTTATAGTTTGTTCAGTTTGCCTGTACTAAGGTTGTCAAAAATATTGATACTTTTTTCAGTCCCATGTTTCAGTACCACATAGTATCGCAAGTACAGAAGCTATAAAAAAAAGAATCAGATCTACAACCAGATTTCCAATCCAAGGCTGCACAGATGAAACAACTGGGAAGAAAATCGACAGTGTTGGTATGTATTCAGTGACTTTTTCTGTACCAGCACTGTGTGCAGGTTTGTGTGCCAAGGACTTTTTTTTTTCTTTTTGCTAGGGATGCACCGATACCTTTTTTTCAGACCAAGTACAAGCACTTACATTTTGGTACTTACAGATACTGAGTACCGATATGAGTACTAAGGGTTGTTTTCAATACTGGTGCCAAAACAATTCTTTTAAAATGGAACTGTGCCTGAAAGAATTATTTTAAAAAGATACATCATGGTTACATGGTATCAAGTGTGATGTAGGCCTATCTGTAACTCCCATGAGCTCTATTATTGTATGTCTTTTACTTTTTAATCGTGAGAACAAATAAAGACTAGAAGACTGAAGTTCAGTTTTTGTGTCAGAAGCCCCATTCACACAGGAGTAGTATTACCAGGGGACCTCATGTGATTTAGAAATTACACCCCCATCTGTGTTTTGTGTGGGATAAGCAGTCTGTATTTTACTTGAATTTACTGACATTATCCCCTGGATGTGATGTCAAGAGCCTTCTTGTTTTCTTTATATTTCTTTAATTTTGTAATGGCAGCAGGGCCCGTACGAGGACAGAGCAGCGGAGACAGTGGCTCTCAGCTGTGCGTTTTTTATTGAGGAATAGCCGCTAACAAAGCTCTGCTAATTCGGTAATAAACACATTTAATTTCCTATAAATTCTTCACAATAAAAGTTCTGTTATTCTCTTGTTCAAAAGCTTTTATTGTGAAGCAGCAAAATCAGGACATTTTCATCAGCAGTAACTTAACATGACTCCTACACCTGAAAAGCGAACATGAAACAGAGAGAGAGATACTCATTATGCAGAATGACTCATTTCAGAAACCATCCCGGCTCCCTTTGCGGTCACTCGGGAGAGAAACTCCCATGTGACCAGGTTAGGGTTAGCGAGAAGCAAGACCTAGGTTTGATAAAATCGTCCAGATCTGTCAAAAATGTAATTTATAATTGCCAATGCAGCCAATACGACCCCAAATCACAGAGCGCACGGGACTAATATTATCAGATGACCTCTGTCTTTGCCGAAATATGGTAGGTAATTTATGATGGAATATTTACTTTACAAATTACGGACATAGCAGTTTCGCATGGGATTAAGATCACAGACTACCTCTGCAATTATTACAAATTACTAAAGGTCCCCATACTAGTCCTGTGCGAATAGGGCTAGAGAGGTGTTCCAGTTGTACGTCAGGAGGCCAATCACTTGTCTCGCATTTACCCTTCTTTCACCAAGCAACCCACATTACGTGTGGGGGTTCGTCCTATGTAGTAGTTCATCTACACATTACTCGACACAGGGCAATCCTTCTCCACAGATGGACGACCATACAGCTCAATGACAAAAGAAATCTAGGCGATCCAGATTGTGTTCGGTGCTATTCTTTGTTACCTGGAGAGCATCAATCTGTGCAGGCACATGACTGATTTTCCTCCCCTCCGGCAGGAGGCTGAGGTCTATTACGGCCAATACCGAATGCCACAAGAACAGTTTCTTCCTGACCGCAGCCAGACTCATTAGCAAGACCCGGGACCCCCGCTGACATGGACCCTATTCCACTCAATATCACAACTTGTTCATTGCACATCTGTAAACTTTGCACACATGCAAACTTCTGCACTTTATAGACTTTGCACACCAGAGTACTCAGCTCATAGCACGATGCGTGACATTAACGTAATCTTAATTTTTATTTCTATTTTTATTGGTTTACTAGCACATTCATATACCGTCTATACTGTGAACACTTGCACATTCCTGTCAATATTCAATACTCATACAGAACGTACTGTTTACATATTGCTACTGTAATATTATGTATTATTTATATTTTGGAGTTATTCACACCTCCTGTCTTTGGAGTGTTCTTCTCACTTGTACATATTTTTGCTTTTCTCAAGTAAAATTCCTTGTACGTGAAATCTACTTGGCAATAAAATGATTCTGATTCTAATTGTGTCTGTACATTGACTTTATATGTAATTCATTCGCGCTATTACAGTTAAATCACTCCCATGTTGTCCCAGTACAAATAGCATACCTATGTTCGGCCACTCTGTCCCTCAGTCTCCTTTTAGTGAGGCCTACATAGAAGTCAGTACACAAAATGGGTGGTTTTGTGAGTTTGGTTCTAAGGTTGTTTGTTTTCCCAGTAGAATTTTGTGAGTAGTGACTGCCATTAGATTTTTATTTCTCTAGGGGATGGTTCTCATTACTCTTGCCGAACATTCACTTCTGTTTTCTTTTGCACCAGTGATGGTGAAGTTGCCCCAGACTCTGGCAGCAGAAAAAGTAGCGCTGAGTTGAATGAGGCTGTCATGCACATCAGCAGCTTCCAAAATGGTGCATGGATTGGGGTACACATTTTCAGAGAGGATCTTCAGCTATACACAGAAGTATCCATTTTCCATCAACCTCATGTACTATCAATGGTGATAAAAAAAGTGCTTTCGGGTTAGCTTCTTCAACCCAGACCAGAAGACAGTTGATGGCTCTTTAGAAGTCTTGGAAGTCACCGCTCTCACTCTAGAGAAGTTGCTGGTTAAGTTCGTTGAAGATAAAAACACGGTCCAACCTTGTCAGCATGCTGATGGACTGTATCATCAACATCAAGTACGGTTGGGCCACTGCCCAACCCTAATTGATATTGATGATGATACAGTAGTTGCCACCTACCCACAATGCTGCAAAAGTGTTCGCAGCTCCTTTCAACAACTATCTTGAAAAGCTGCTCAGCAGCCTGCATGCATCATCAATGGCCTTCAGATCAGGTAAGTTAATAGTATTCAATTTCACTTATTTATACCATTAGCACCCAGAGGCTGCTTCCTGCCTACATAGCCCTTTACTACAGCTTCATGGACAAGGAAGACAAGGCCCTCTACAAGGACCCCCCTGATGCAGCTCTTTGGTCATTACAAAGTGAGTAAAAAGCCAGAGACATATTCAGTCTTTTCAGGAGGACCTCAGCAAAAAAAGGTAACTCTCCATGGTTCTGTGATTGCTTACCTGCACTATGGAACACAAAGAATTTTAAGCTTTTGCATAGAGCTCTGTGTTTTTCAATTCAGTCATGTATGTTTTCCAATAATGACACAGCTAGGAAAAGACAGTAAGACGAGGGTTGTTCAGAAGGTGTGGCATGATGCCACCACAACTGAGCTGCACCTCAGTGTTTATACAGGAGTGCTGCCAATCCTTAAAGAATATGTCATGGTGAGTTAAAGTCCTCTGTTTATGGCTCTGACATTTATACTCAAATTAATGCTACTGTAGCAAGTACACTTTAGTATTTAAGATTAATAATTACGTTATTAATATCAAAATATGTAGCGATAATTCATAACTTGAAATTATGACTTATAACCACATGAATTGATACTGGAGTGAAAAGTAACGGTGGGGATACTCTTCGGCTATTAAGAAAACTTAGTTTATTATAATTAAAGTTAGAATTCGGGGCACCACCCACCTATAGCCTAAAAGAATTATTAATCAATGGCTCGTTTTATCTAATCTCATACCTAAAGACGTGAACTCTGCGTTTACAGTGATTAATGAGACTCTTCAGACGAAATATCACCACAGACAAAGAAAACTTAGAATA
>JAOVVB010107157.1:0-12885 GCA_028570985.1 Heterobranchus longifilis | reverse complement strand
ACTCCGGTGTGCAAAGTTTATAAAGTGCAGAGTTTACAGGTGTGCAAAGTTTACAGATGTGCAATTGACATGTTGTGATATTGAGTGGAATGAGAGACCATGTCAGTGATTAGTCATTAGAGACTAATTTCCAATGACCTATTCTAACTATCTCATGAAACCTTTGCAAATCTGAGGTTACTCTATTGCAAATCTGAGGTTACCATCTAGACACGACCATGCAGCTGCTGCTGCCGCCGTTGTCTGCAAGGACGCACACCACGCCACAAAACCGACTCGGCAAAACCATAAACCGTATTTTTGATCGTATCTCGATTTTTTTTTTCCGCTTCATTTTTCTTTCTTGTTGTTGCGGCGCCCCCTCCACATGGAGGTGCCCTCGGCGACTGCCCTGATTGTAATAATAGTAATAATGATGATAACAATAATAACAACATCTGGACCAACGTGACTTCAACCTGTCTTTGTCGCAGGAAGCGGAGCGGCAGAGGAAGGAGGCCGAGCAGCAGCAAGAGGATGACGAGGGCTGGGTGAAAGTCACGAGAGGACCCAAGGGCGCCAAGGGCCGCCCCCACAGTGAGGCAGCCAATAAGAAGACTCTACAGAAAGAGATGAGGAAGAAGAAGAGGAAGGAGCTCATGAACTTCTACACCTGGCAGCACAGAAACACGCAGAAAGAACGTAAGTTACCAATTCAGTTTATTCTTCATCTGCAGGTTAGAATTTGCCTTTAATATTCAGTAAAGGAGATAGAGAAGAACAGCTTTTATGGTTAACTATATATTTGTTTTTTTTTCTAGATATTGCTGAACTAAGGAAAAAGTTCGAAGAGGATAAACAGAGAATAGCTCTGCTGAGGGCACAGAGAAAGTTCAGACCTTACTGAGTCGAGTATTTTTCTTTCCTCATTTCACCGCTTTTTGTGTTTTAGCGACATAACCCTGCGCATTTGTGTCAATAAACTATTATTCTGACTGACTTATTTTCATGATTATTGAATTACCAGAGATTAATGACATTTGGGAAATCATTGATGTTGGTAGAAGAAAGCATTTGATTAAACTGATGTGACTGTGCCACTGCCAGTTTTCATAGAATGCCAATTTATCATTAAAACACTGGCTCCAGGAACCATTTCAACAAATGTTTTGGCTTTAATTTTACACAAAAATCAAATGAAAGTAGCCATAAAAAATTACTGCAGTTTTGGATTTTATGATCAATCAAAATCAAGTACAAAACAGGGTTATTATAGTAAACTAAAACTGAAACAGACAAAAATAAGCAGTGAGATTTTTTTGTAAACTGAAGCTAAATAAAAACTAAACTTCAAACTAAACTAAAACTATATTGCCTGGTTAAAAAAAATATATATATATGATTATTTTTTTAGCTATAATATTTAACTACCAAAAAAAACTAAAACCAAATATATGAAAAACTAAACCTTTGTGAAAAAACTGAAACTAAACGAAAACTAGGAAACACTCTGAAAACTACTAAAAATCAAAAACTCAAAATAGAATAAAAACTAAAAACTAGTATAACCTTGGTACAAAAGCAAGTTTGAATGCACATCAGAGACGATGAAATGTTTTTATTGAGATTGTTCAACTTGTACTTCACACACTCGCTGTGCTTCTGGCTTCTGCCGCTTTCTGATGCTGGACCATACGGTGAACATCAGGACCAACAGCAGGGCAGCACCGACACCAGACAGGACGTACACCGTCACCTGAAACACTGAGCAACAGACAAACACATTTCGAGTTTTACCATTGCTCCACCACATGCCAACTATTATAGTTGGACTATAATAGCCTTGAGCCGGACTTACTTGTCTTCTGTTTCACGCATGGATTATCGTCCAGGTCAGTGCTGTTCTGTCCCACCAGCAGCGGTCCTAAAGAGACCAGCTGGACCTGGTCGGACTCGGACAGTGCCTCTCTTTTCTGTCTCTCGCCTTCGGATGCTGTGGGAGGAGAGGCAAACGTTATATACGACATATACACCGCACATACAGTGTACGAGGAGAAAATCGTACAGTAATATACTCACAAATGATGGCGCACCGCTGTACACAGTCAACATCATCTGTGCAGATTTCCACCCAACAGTAGAAGTACATCTAAGTGAGAGATGACACGTGTTTGCAGAGATACAAGTTTTTATAAATTTGTGGATGTCTCTGTTGGACCCAGAGGGGGGTGGGGGGTGCCCCAATGTTAAAAACAAACTCCTGCCAAGTGCCCTCTTGGATGCAGAAAAAACATGCCTTGCATTCCAAACCGCACACTTTTTCTTTTTACTTTTAGTACATATTACAGCTTCCTTTACAAAGTACATACTATTGCGTGCATTATGCATACAATTGGGACATACTACTTTGTCATACTACATTGCGCTTTGACCCTCTTGTTCACATATGCTGCACAAAGGATTGTGGGTCAGAATAGCCAGAAAAGCATGCTGGCTTGCATACTGCAAAATCCAACCAGATGTAGTAGGACATCCTGGTATTTTTGGCATACTGCATTTGACATACTATGTATTGGGACATACTAAATATTTTTCTGGCATACTAAATAGTATGGAAGTATGGATATTGGAATTTTAGTGGAGAAAACGTGATGAAGTGCCCTCGAGAGTGCCCTTCCAGTGGAGAAAACGTGATGCAGTGCCCTTAAAATTGAGAAGCTGCGATGCAGTGCCATATAGGCTGCCCTACATTCTAGAAAACCTTCTGTGCACTGGTGCCCCACCGCACATGTGCCCTTTTTACTTTTCTTCCACCCCTGGCCCTCAGTCTGCCACTGGTGGATGTGATAACCTTACTTCCTCCACACTCGGATGGCCTGTAAGAGGGTCCAAGAAGGCAAAGGTCTTGACATCAAACCTCCTGACTTGGGAGTGGGAGGTGGTCTTCCCCTGGTTGTTCACAGGGACAGAGCTTCTCATGTTGTCCAAAGGGTTGGGACATCTATCCAGGAGGAGAAACAAGCATCAGCTGTTTAGTACTCTGTGCACATTATAATTTCAATACCTCATCTCAGGTTGCTGCTGTAAATGCCTCCACCTTTACCCGTCATAGAGAAGCGTCCACACAGAGTGTCGAGATGCAGGGTAGGCAAAGCAGTCCCGTACACGCAGGGAAAGTGTGGGGTCTGGGGACGGCTGGGCGATGGAAATCTCCACATATGCAGCTTTGCGAAGAGGCAAGGTCACTGGAAGCTGGTCCTCGGGAAAGAAGGATGCGAAGGATGCATCTAGAGGAACAAAAACATCACCAAGGTTTAGTTCGAAGGACTTGACGCAATGCAACGAGTGATTCCATCCGGAGAAACTCGGCCATACCGCTCTTACCTTTGGCTATTCTCATCTGCACTCTGATGGTTCCCAGTGCAACCACAGGCGGTGGGTTGGTCACTGCAAACAAGGACCGCAAGTCTGCTGCTCGCTTTAAATCTGATGCCTCATATTCACACTGGACCTGGAGACTAAAAACCCCATAATTATCAGTACAATTGCCACCACCCGAATACTTTAATTGTGAGATATATCATTTCTGCCATGTCAGGGCCAAGAGGTTTACAGTCAAGGATGCAAAGGTCCGACTGTAAAACCAGTGCTGTTGTGTGGCTCAGAATGCTGGCGATTGACAATGTTACATGAAATCGATCGATGCTTTCCAAAATCTGCCGCATCTTTTAGCCTGAGACGATGTAAAATGGACACCCACACAAGACGACCAAGTGCAACAGCGTGGTGCCGGAGGTCAAACGCCACCGAATTCGATTGTTGGGACATGTCTTCAGAATGGCCCAGGATCCAATTCTCGTCCCGGGAGTCCTTGTGCATTCTCGTCCCGCAGTGTCCGCCTGACCTGGCCCATGGAGGCACCAAGTCGTGGCTCCGCCCGCTGTTGTTGTGCTGCCTGCCACCGACTGCTATCTGGATCGGGGTGACATGTGGATCATGGTAGCCCCGATTGTTGCTGCGCTTGCCGCCGTGGATTACTACTGCTAATATTACTACCAACACCAAATGCAGATGGAGCCCAAGAGCCTGGTCTGCTCAAGGTTTTTTCTCGCCACTGTCTCGTTGTAATGCTTGCTCTTTGGTGACGTCGGGACTTTGAGCGGGTTCTAGACCTGCTCTATATGAAAAGTGCCCTGAGATAATGATGAGTCGCATTAGGGACGAAGATCAAGTTGCAGAGAATGCAAAAACTCACCTAAATGGAGTAGGTTTGGTTTTACTTTTAGTATGCAGCTCCTCCACTTCCACCTCGTAGATCTTCACGTCTCCTTCTACCTAAAAGCCGGGCAGAGAAGAAAGGATTCAGACTCGAGCAAACATATCAACTATACTTCAGGCAACATGCAATAACGGAAAGCTTTGATAACGTGTGACGTAATTCAAAGTGGGACAACATTTCAGTGAGACAATCAAGCGCTCTACATAGTTTATTCTTTTGTCCAAATACTCAATATTGGATGTTGGAATCAAACTTACCTTCATCTTTGCACCGCAGTCCATGACTCCAATCTTGAAGATAGCCGTGTCTGGTGTGGTGACCACAGGGAAACACTGTGGCTGATCTTTAACTACGAGGCTGCTGGGATCAATGGGCTGGTCTGTGTCCGAGGCCTTTACCGAGAACACAAAGTGTCCGTCCAGAGAGCAGGCTGGAGTGCAAACACACAGGAACGGGTCAGCTTTTTTTCCATGTTCGCCACATGTAAAGCCTGTCTGATGGCATCACTGTCACATACTGAAAAGTTACAACCTTTACCCAAGCTTTACCCACTTTTGTTTTCTCAAATTCGTTTTTAAATTAGTTTTTACACAGTCTAGCCCCAGAGCCTCTTATCCAAAGACAAGACAGTAACATTAACTAGGAGCGTGGTGAATGGCAACTGTAAAACAGCACATCGTAGATCTAAATTTGGACAGTTTTCTCCATAAAAGGGCGGCCAACTCTGGAACACATTACCAACTGAAATCAGATTAATTACAGATATTAAATCCTTCACAACAAAAGTTAAGTGCTGGCTAAAAGCAAATCAGAACTGTACCCTGTTTAGCTAAATGTACTGTAAATTACAAGGTGTGTGGTGCATTGTTTTTGTACTATATTCCCATATTTGTAGTTTATTGTGGTTTTATGATACTGGCTGCGTGCTTTAACTAGGGACAAGAGTTGAAAATTAGCAATAGCCTACACAACACAAACATAACGAGGGTCAGAATGTTAACAGTATGCATTAAAAGAAAAACAAATATCTATCTGGTATTAATGTTTGTGGGTAATCATCAGTATGATGTTGATGGATAGTGACTGGACTTGTAAAATACTGTATAATGCTGTTAAATTACAGTTCTCTATTGTTATGGTCAATTGACCGTATTGACTGTTAATTTCCCTGCCAAGGATGAATATTTAACAGTATTTTACAAGTGTTCTGAAATACTGTAAAATACTGTTGTAAATCCACAGTAAATTTACAGCAATTCATTGCAGTGTAGCTATAAACTCATCAGTTTTATAGTATTGGAACTATGTTAAATTGCATTATTCCTATCAAATAAAATACAATTCAATGTAGGGCTGCACGATATGAAGAAAATATTCGATATGCGCTAACGTTGAATATTGCGATAACGATATTACTTGTGATAAATAAGTATATCAAAGTTGGTTCTGCCTTTCTGCTAAAATACAACAAATTGCTTTTTGAATAGAAAAAAACTGAAAGGAAGTTATTTCTGACATTTTATTGAACAAACTGAACTGAACACAAAAGGCACAGTTTAAAAAATTAATGATAGTTAAATTTTAAAGAGCAGTTTTCTACCGATACTCTCTTTCAACTAACTAAAAAAAACCCTGAGTGTCTTTCACGATGTCTTTATTGTGAAAGCTGATATTGTGATGACGATAAAAAAAGGATATATTGTGCAGCCCTAATTCAGTGTGAGTTATTATTATTATCATCATTATTTGGAGGAAATGTAAGAAATGTACCTCGTCACAAAATCACTTCCATGTAAACGGTGCTTTCATACATGAGACAAATATCAATCTTACCATTGAGTCTGTAGTAGCAGGTTAAATCATGAGTGTCATAGCAGCACCCCCGTTTGTAGCAGGCGTCATGAGAAATGCTTTGGTGGCCACAGTCCACTCGCAGAGCTCTGTCCGTGTCACAATTTCCAGGTAATGCTGCAGAAGAGACATGTTTTTAACATGTCCTACACTGGCACAGTAAATTGTGTCGTGCCAAAAACCCTTTATGTATTGTAAACGACAGGTAATATCCCAGGTAACTCTCAGCCAGGCTCCAAAGGAAAATACACCAGTTTAAATTTTGATTCAGTTAGCAAAAAAAACGAGCACTGACGTGTGCTCACGTGTGACATAACGTGTGTCAATGAGCCGTCTCCACTCACGTGTCGGGATCAGTCGAGTCCTCTCACTGCGTCTCTTTATCAGAGGACAGCTGATATTCACCCTGAACCATCGATCCGCTGCGGTCAGCTGTACCTGCAGAGGGATGACCACTTTGTTGCCCTGGGGGATCAAAACGTCATCACAATGTTAAAAAAACATACATGCTATTTTTGCACGAGCACAAACACGCAGTGTCTGTGTATTCCCCTTATGTAGACTTCTAATGAACAGTAAATAGGACGCACATTTGCATATTGAGTTTGGGGCTCAAACCTTTCTGGGTAGACATTCAGGGTTTTTCCTGGCTCAGAATGGGCCTTTTGAGGGGGTGACTATGCACAACAGTGTAAAATATAGCGGCTGAGATCATGTCGTATTTAAATTAATGTTCTGCTTGTTCAACAGTTGTATGATAAATGACTATGAAACTCATTTGGAGAGGATTTGAATTGATGTTTTTATTCTCAGTTCTTATCATTTTAGTGATTTTCTTTTAGGGGATGGCTAAAACCAGAGCCGAAAATGTCTCTATGCATGAAAAACCCTGGTATTACTTACAGATATTGTGGGGAAGATGTTGCATTTTTTCTCTTAGTCAAGGAGAGGAAATTGCTTTTTATTTATTTATTTATTTTTAAAAAAAAGCCCATATTGTAAAAATAAAGATTTCCATGTCTTTTTTTTAATTATAAAAGCAGGTCTAGGTGTTAGATAAATACTGTGAAATTATCAAAACGCTCAATCCACGGACAAATGCACACAGTCCGTATTCAGAAACTGTGCCTTTAAACGAGCTGTCAGGACTTCTGTGAGGTTGTGATGTCACAACTATACTATATTTAGGTAGCAAGTGCCACTACAGTGCCGTTACAGTCATTCCCCGGCTACAATGACGGCACAGAGACGCTGGGAGCGCAGATGCTGAAGACGCGAAAACATTGACCAATCAGAGCAGATTGGGCTTTTTTCGGGAGGGGGGCTTAAAGAGACAGGCGCTAAAACTGAGCATTTCAGACAGAGGGTGAATACAGATATATTCAGACAGACAGTATGGGAAAAATAAAGTGTTTTTTGAACATTAAAGCATGTAAAATAAATATACATAAGTATGATATGAACCTGAAAATGAGCAGAATATCCCCTTTAAATAAAAGAGTCCCTTATTTTTACCTCAATCTGTGCATAGCAGCTGTCATATCTGCTGAAAAAGGACAGGCTCTGGTTTTTCTCTCTGCCCAGTCTCACTCCACAGGGCCCCTCAGATTGAAGCACTGGGATTGTGGCCCCTGATATGTCTAAGAAAACAAACAAAGCACACACAATAGGATTCAATGCAAATGTTGAGAGCCTATATCTCTGGAGTTGGAAAATATGCAACAATCAATCTCACCTTTAACATGGATATTACTTTTGACCAGTGGTCCAAAAACAGCTCTTATCCTTCGATCAGAGCACGTGACTCTGGGCAGCGCGAGCTGCTCAGCTGTTTTCTTCATCTGCACGGTTGAGAAACAGCAACAGAGTTGCGCAATGACGGCAAAAAATAAAGCAATCACACAATTCATCTCCTTATGATTTAGGTGTTTTGGATTTTGGATACGGATTTTTGCTCTGGAAATAGCGCGTCCTTTCTTTGACGCAGGGAAAGTGTGTATGTGTGGGGCAAGGCTGGGAGGGGGGTCACGTGACTTCTGTTGATTAGCGTTAATTAGTTTCAAGCTTGCTGCGTCTTCTGCCACATGCACGAGAGCTTCATTACATGCTGGTATGTACCTCATTCATGTTATTAAAATAAAGTTAAAATGATGTCACTGTTGTCCACCTGTGCGCCCTGAGGTTAAAGCTGCTTTGAAAAGTAGGACAGAATGAGCTGGCAATTAATAAAAAAGGTCAATGTTTAAATAATACATATCATGCTGAGCACATGATGCACGCTGTCCTCGGGGAGCCATTAAATAAAATCATTGCGTAACTCAAAGGCCTCGCTGACCTCACCCCGTCTCCCTCTGGCAATGCTTGTACCCATCTTATTATTACATGGGCAATCTTACACTTTTATTCACTGCTGCATACTTGTCTGTCAGGGTTTTCACATGTGTGTCCCTCTGCCCTGATACATCTTTGATGAGCCTACTAGCCTATTTAAAAGTCCATTAATTCTTCAAGTAGGTCTAATTGGGGTTGGAACCAGTTAGGTGCCTCAGTTAAATCTGTTAAATTTCGCGTATTATTTCATTTTAATTGGGAATTAGATGGTTTCAGTCACATGAGAATACACATTCTCCAAGAACATAATGGGTTGCTATGCAACTGTGATACCAGTGGACATAGAAAACTCACATGTGGAGGTCAAAACTTTTATTAGACCAAACTGCAGCCGTTTACATGATCTAAATGTGCAGGTTTTATCAGCAGTCTGTATGCTAATGATTTGTGCTGACTCGTGTTGACTGACACAGGAAATGGTTATGTTTTGTTTTTTTGTTTTTTTAATTTATTATGGCTTATCAGAATAATTTTTATTGCCAACTAGTTTTCACATACAAGGAATTTGACTTGATGTCACGGTGCATAACAAGAAACAACGCAAACAAAATATACACAAAACAAAAATAGAACAAAACACTGAATTAACGACGAAGAACAACACAAACAATGCGCACCGAAACACCGAGGCAGCCGTCTGTGGCGCCATCTTGCTTCATTTCAATCGCTTTCAATCTAGAACTTCACCACTAGATGCCGCTAAAAACTACACACTATAATCTAAAAAATCTTTAATCTAAAAAAAGTGTGTATGTGTCTCTGGGTTCAGATTTGACTGAGCTATAACTCTGAGAAGGAGTCCGATTTATCTAAGGCTTTTACAGTATATTGCCTACATGAGTCTGTGTGTCACAGCCGCTGCAACTGTCGGCCGGCCAAACTACAACAACTAACTTGGTGTTGTTACACCGACGTGCACCTGGCCTTTTCACCTCACATCTCTCCCTCTGTGCCCTCACTGCAGCTCCTTACAGTTTCAAACCAGCCTGTCTGATTTTGATAATAACCGACTGGAGTGTTGTTTCAATCTGTCCTATTTAGCCATTCATCCGTAATGTGTTGACATGAAACTTTTATGCCCATTTGAGCTCAGTCATACGGGACCATGGAGTCACATGTTCTGATGTAGTTAAAATTACAGATGTTAAGTCCAGGCCAAAAAGCTCACTTAGTAAAAGAAACACCTTGTTTTTATTTTGAATCAGACCACCATCAGCAATTCAATGCTCTGGTCATTTTTTGGCGTGGTGCTGATTAAAAACAAGAGAAACTATTCTAAATATAGCATACACTTAAACATATTTTTTTTTAGGTGGTCCTTTTTTTAGATGGCTAAAACACCTTTTGCTGTGTGGCTCTGTCCACATCAGTGCATTGCTTAGCGTCCGTGTCGGGACTCCTGTCTGCTTCTCCAAATTAGAGGCATGCCGACCGCCATCTACTGTAGGTAATACACTAGTCTGGCAGGCTTACCAAACAGTGCCGGGATAAAGTCTTACTTCCTGGCTGCACAGGAAGTCGGTGTTCCCGTTCCCAAAGTCCCTTTGCTACAGGAAACAAACAACAAACTCCAAACTATCCACTTACACACTGAAAATGTGAAAAATTTTGAAGATTTGGATCATGCAATAAGGCAGTTCTGCTCTGTTCTTTCAGTGAATAATTGTAAAAATCTACAAAGAATATGTTTACATCATTTTCATGGAGGTGTTCCACCGAAACGGGTTCCCTCCTGACACTATTTTGCAGAGACACCGTCGGGGCGTGGCGCCGCCCAGGACGATTGTGATTGGTTTAAGGAAATACAGACAGGTAGGGATGCACCAATCCAATATTGATATTTAATATCAGGCCGATACTGACTCAAATAGCTGGATCGGGTATCTGTGGCAATGGGGCAGATCTATTCAATTCACTTCTATGCTCATACGTCGGCAGCACGCCGGTGGCAGACTGCATGGCTAGGAGAAAAACAAACATGGCTGCCGTGTGGAGATATTTGCAATTATGCAATCTTATTTTTTATTTTTTAATTCTACTCTTATTGGTTAATAGCACATTCATATATTGCACATATATCTGGTGCCAGATATGTTGTGGATGCGAGGGGCTTTCAGGTGCCATTAGAAAGGTGGGGATTTGTAGTTTCTGGCGTTCAGATGTCTTTTTGCGAATTTCTAGTTTTTGGCAATTACTTGCATGTCCGTATAGACAGAACAGAAACTTATGACGGCTCTTTTGATCATAACTCCCTCTTATATTTACGATGTATATAACTGTCTGACTTTATTGTTAAAATGCTTTGTAATAAGACATTTTGGAAAAACATACAGTTGGTTCAAAGATACTGAATGCTGAAGATCCTGTGTTTTCAAAAATTCCTATCTTCATCTTCTTCATAAAAAAGTGATTTTTCCTCACCACACCATGTGTTGCCCTCGGTACCAGGGCCGCTCATTAAGTATCGGATCAGTATTCAGTATCGGCGGATACCCAAAGCCCAGGGATCCGTATGGGAACTGCAAAAGTCAGATCGGTGCATCTCTACAAACAGGCCAGGGAGTTTTTCTCACTATCCAGGAGTGAAAGCGCATTGAATCCAGACTCCCCCCCCCAGCAGCACTGTGGAGATCAGTCTGGCTACGCGAGCCTTTGTAATACACTGACTGTGGATACCTCGTACAACCCCACTTCAAAAACTCCAAACTATCCCTTTAATGTAAGACAACTTGGATTCATCCTCTAGCAGATAGTTGACTCGAGCAGTTTTTCAAATAAAGTCTGAGGCATTAGGTGAAACTTTGTTAGTCTCCCAGTTGGTCTCAGCAGGTGCTCCTGATTGCTCTGTGCCCATACAGAGCCGAGGCAGAGCAGATGAGTGGATCTAATTGTGGCTCTGCTGTGCTGCATGTCAGTAAGCCAGCCTCTGACTCCTGGCAATATTAATATCCCAGCAACTGCACTTATTTATTTAGCTCATCTCTTATTTATTCATCAAGCCAGGACCTTATTGCTCACTGTCCCCCCGCCACCAACCAATTGTGACTGGTGGCTGGCAGCTGTGCTACAATACGGCCTTGACACTTTGATAAGGAAAGTCTCGCCGGGGTGGTGAGGACACAGCCATACACAGATTCCAAGGGATGCTATCCCAGGCTCCACACTAACGTTTTTTCACTAGGAGCACTGCTGCTCCAGACTGAACATTTTAGGAGCACCAGCACAACATTTAGGAGCACCACTTAAATCGACATGCAATGCCAGCGCAACACATTCATCATTTTTCCATCTAAAAGGTATTACTGATAAATGCTTTGGGAATACTGTAAATAGGCAATTTACAGAAATAGCAATGTGCTGTTTTATTTTAAAAGTAAAAATCACAAAGTGAAATCGTGCCACGATGGCCACTCAGCATTTTCACTAGCCACAGTTTTGTGGGAAATTACGTTTTTATTTGATTAAAGTTGACTGGTGTGCTTCAATGTACGCGGATAACTAGATTTACAACCCTTTTAAATGTAAATGACCAATTTAAACACCAAAATCAAGACTACATAAAACAGTTATATGAGTGTCATCAGTCTAGCATGTTTCTGATTGGAGGAATAAGACTTGCAACTGTCTCCCCCACTACGGTCATCATATATTCAGCTGTGATGAGGTTGTGTGTGTGAAGCTCCTTTTTGTATGAAAACATGAAACCAATTAGGACACAGACATAAAAAGAGTTGCTTCTTATTGCATATGTATTGCATGTGTGTAGAAGATTAATTTAAAGTGGTTTGGAACGAGCGCTCGGGCCCACAGAGACGAGAAGCTCAACGCACTGAGAAAACATTTTTTAAACAGTCTGTCCTGCTGCGCACGCTCTCTACTTCTTTTACAGACATCTTGTCACCGTCGAGATGAACCACCCACCAGGTAGTGTGCACGCTCTGAATGGAGCTCTGGAACGGATATTTTACGGGATCTTGTGGTTCGGAAGCGGGAGTAGCAGAGCGTGCATCACCATGCTCTGGTCACGGGATGCGCATTGGATCACAGCTCCTGTGTCGGGCGGTGGCACAGTCGAAATTAGGGATGCACCGATCCGATATTGATATCGGATATCGGACCGATACTGACTCAAATAGCTGCATCGGGTAGCTGTGAGAATAGGGCTGATGTATTCGCGTACTAGTTGAGCATCAGCAGCACCGCATGGCTGGGAGGAAAACAAACATGGCTGCTGTGTGGAGATATTTGCAATTATGCAATCTTATTTTTTATTTTGTAATTGTACTCTTATCGGTTTATAGCACATTCATATATTGCACATTCCTGTCAGTATTCTCTGTATATATTCTCTAAATGATGCAGCTCTCATACAGAACGTACTGTTT
>JAOVVB010107146.1:0-12885 GCA_028570985.1 Heterobranchus longifilis | reverse complement strand
CAACAGAACAAGGGAGTAACAATTGGGACTTTTAGAGGATACTTTATGTATTTTAGAAAGTAGAGGGTACTTACAGAGGATTTTAGAGGAAAGGAGAAATTACTTATACTGTAAGTAGGCCCTTACCGAAAATAATTCTCTGTCCACGTCACAATGCTGCCTCCACTTACATTATTACGACCTCCTCCACCATCAGCCTTCCTCTAGTTACTTAACATCTATGCCAACGTAAAGGATGCATGGAAGAGTGTGGGCAGTGGCGGTTAAATTTGAACGTATCTATTTTCATATGTAAAGGGAGCATAAATGAGCCTTGGTGTGATGTTTAGCATGTAGCAGCAGAGCTAATGATCTACTCTGGGCATCCGGATGATTGCGCCATCAGTATGTTAATCAAAAAACTTTGACGTGGTCCTTTTAACTTGAATGGACAGCAGGCATCATTGCAATCCAATGCTGCATCTTCAGTGATTTACTGTAGTTTTCGTGTTGCATGTGTTGCTGCAGCGGTTACACAGGAAGTCCTTAAGTTGAATGCAGTTCATGTCCTTGTGAGTTTGCCTGCATTCGTGCGTGTAAGTGTGTGTACGTGTGTGTGTAAGCCGGGTTGTTTGTGTTGATCCAGGCCTCTGAGCTCTTTGTGTTTGAGGAGGGGTCTCCGGCCTCGCATGGCTGACCTCAGGGTTGCCATGGAGACAACAGGAGTGACTTCCTGAATTCTCGGCCCATCCCGCAATACATTATAGGGCAGGGATCTGGAGTCAAACTCAAAATGGGAGTGGGGGAAAAAAGGGAGGAAGGCAAAGACAATTCTATTTTAGTGGAATTATTCACTCTATAAACATGTATAAATGAATAAATAATGTAATAAAGACAGTAGAGCCATATGAAGCCAAGTTGAAACGAAAAAATGTCATGTTAAATCCTGTCAGACTTGGACAGTCTGTCTCAGAAGTCGCTTTTATTCATGACTAGTTTCCATTGTTTTATCCTTTCAAGCCACATTAATGTAATGCATTAGCTGCTTTACTTCAGTACATGGTTATCAATATCCATTAGCAGTTTTAAAGTTGAACTTGAGAACAGTTTGTTGTTCTAGTCTGTTAATATATGTCGTCTGAAACTTTAATCGGCTTACTCACTGTTTTACTTTCCAGCCAAGAACTTGCTTATCCATTTTCATAATCTATAAAAGTAAGTTAAAAGCCTCCAAATAGTGACACGAACAGTGGAAAATCATTGGTGTAATTGGGTTGTTTCATGCTTATTGTGTCACTGAGGCACAAGACCAGTGCAGATTTTCCACATAATAAGGCTTGAATGGCAACTGAAAACCAGAAAAAAATGTAAAAGTAAGAATACTTTAGACAGGGTGATAAAAAAATAATTGCACATTTTGGAGGAAAATGCTTTTCTTCACAAGACTTTGAAAAGAAGATCACTCTCATGTCTGTGCACAAAGTATGGAGCTAGAGCATAGACTATAAAAAATGGGCGTAGTCTCCGTGATGTCACCCATAGGTTGCTGAAGAGCCGTTGTGAAGCTTAATGTGGGTGGCTCTGGCTGTCGCCATCTTGGCAGTGCTTGACTCCACCTAAGTCTCGGCTAATCCAAAAATGGGCGGAAAAAATTCACACCTTACAGTTGTCATGAAAGAGAGAAATTAGCTATAGAGACTAAAACCATTTTTTGTACCAGGCTGTAAACATGTTTATTTCTGCTGTAAATGTTGTGCATTTTAACATGGGGGTCTATGGGGATTGACTCACTTTTGGAGCCAGCCTCAAGTGGCTTTTCGAAGAACTGCAGTTTTTGGCACTTTGGTGTTGGCTTCATTTTTCAGACCCGGAGGTTACTGCTTAAGCTGGAGTCTGCACGTGGTTAGCCTAGCTTTGCTTAAAGAGTGAAAGGAGGGGAAACTGCTTACATACCTCCCTCCAACGTTTAAAAATCAGTCTACCAATACCTCTGAAACTCACTAATTAACATGTTGTACACATTGTTTAATTTGTGCACAAACAGATATGGAATTCAAAACAATTTGTGGAGACAAATGAAGCCTATAGGTTTTAAGGGTAGTTACCTTCTGTAATTTGAATTCATTTTATAAGTTAAATGCATTTCTAAAGATTGCAATTTAAATGCGTAAAACATGGGTGAGGTTGTGAGACAAGCTCTATGGGCTTCTTACCTCACCTTCACATGTACATTTCTTTATTATATCTAATTGATTCTCTCTTTTTTTCCCTCCTTTCTTTTCATCTTCAATCTTAATATTGTTGTTTTGTTTTATATGTGCAAATAAACTAAACTAAACTACCTGCTAGGCTAGCCAGGCTAGCTGCTTCCAGTCTTTAGCTAAGCTAGCAAGGCTAATCACCTCTCAGCTCCTGCTCTGTACTCACAGACATCAGAGTGGTATCTTATCATCTTATCTCACTCTCTGAAACAAAAGTATTTCCAGAGATGTTGAACAATTTCTTTAAACCTGAAACAGCTGACAGTGATCACGGTAGAATGAGCTAAGCACAAACACAGGAACTAGCCTATGTCATGTGTACAGCAGCTGTGTAAAGGAAAACCTCCACAGAAATGTATGTGGTACTAGGTGTCAGGCATTCATTGAGAAAGACCAGGGGTTTATTATCAACTTTTCCAACACCATTGCTAAACATAGTTTCCTGCAAGCCCCTGGTACTCTGCACCCGAGGGTGTTGAGGGACATTAACCCGCGTTTTTTTGTCCTTTAGGAGTCAACAGTGTTAATAATCAGAGTTCTGGTTTCACGGGCCACCAGCTCAGTTAGTATTCAGGACCCTGATTGGAATATCCGCCGGTCTGTTAAACTGCTGACAGAGACTGATACACAAGGTCAACTCGTCAGAGAGAGAGCTGAACGGAGGAAGGGAAGGGGCAGGATCTGTGCTATCAGATAAAGAATGGAAACTTGTAGGAACACTCCAGCTACACACACACACACACACACACACACTAATGTGAAGGTCGTACGCAAGTTGTTAATGAAGATTAGATGAAGTAATCTAATTATGAAGTCAAGGGCACAGATTACACTTGTTTAACTTGGATTCAAATATTGGTGAATTGAGGAGGTTGTTGTTGAAGGAAAAGTGGAAAGTCCTTCAATTGTCTGAGAGATTTTTTTTACAGATGTTTGGCATTTGACATGAGCTCCATGGAGACGTGTAAATGTAAAATCCACTAAGATGTGCAGTAACTAGTGGGGTGGAGGTTCAGCTTGACAATTCCATGAACCCAGGTACTGAGTCACTAATTACACTTCCGTTAGGAGTCAGGGGTGTTAGAAAGTTCCTGCTGGAGGTGATGGTGTGTGTAGAAGTTATGTAGCTTGTGTGTGTTTATGACAGAGCTGGACTCTGAAGAAATTCTTTAAAAATGAGATAGTGTGTGTTGCATTTATCAGATAAGAATGGCATCCCCATGCTCATTATCTGTTTTCATTTGTGACTTTTTTTAAGTTACAGGGACACAGGATGTGTTTCCCTTTTGCCCAGTGGAACTTTTCTACCCAGGAAGTTTTTCAAGAACTCGGAAACGACAGTTTCTGCTCCTCAAAAGTCTTTGCCTCTGAGATGGTACCAGGAAGGGGCGATGTTTGCAACACTGAACACTTCTTTGAACATTTTTGACTGTTCAAACACAAGTTTCAAAAGTGCTAAAACATGCATCTGACATGCATCAGACCTGGGGTCCCGGAGCCTTGTCCACATGTACACAGGCATTTTTTAAAAACATAGCCTTTTCTATGTGTTCCTTTCATCCACGCACAAACTGTGTTTTAGGTCTCTGATCTTTTGGAAAACTCCGGCCAGGGTGAAGATGTTCAGAAACGTTGACGTGTAGACGTTTTGGCTAGTGTGCTCTATTATCTAATTTGTGAGGTGTTACAAATTAGCTGACATTTTGTGCAATGGCGGCGAAAATAGTGCTGATTCTAACCTTGCTAACAGGACTTTTTACATGTTTACACGTAAATGTACAGTTACTCTTCCACTATTTTGAGGAACAGAGGCGTCAAAATGCGCTATACGGAGCGATCGATGTGCCGTGCAGCCAGGTAGCTTCTGGCATTCGCTGTTTTTCAGGCTTCTGATTTGAAGCCAACATGGCTTCAGGGTTAGGGTTATATGTTTGGCATGCTCTTTACAGCGCTTCAATTGTGTTTTTGCATTTTCATTGGGTCAGCGATATTTTTTAAAACAGTGCTTGTGTGGACTAGTTGTGCGTAATTTTATTTGCTAATTGTTTCTATAAAGTTACAAATGAAAAGGAAAAAAATAACCAGTAAAGAAGACTCAGCAGATTGTCTCTTTGGTGTAAACAAATGCAAATTGTGAGACTGTACCAATGGGACATGGTTTGGCGATTTCCCTTTTTTTGTGGATTAATTGTAAATATTACAACAATGCACATCAAGGGCATTTAAATGTAGGGCTACATTTAAAAAAAATTCCATTCAGGACCAGGAACTCCATAAATAAAATCCCACAATCTACATCTCTTTTGCTTCTTCACAAACAATTCTCAACTCGACAAACACAAAATATGATGTTTTTTCACATCAGGAGTTTTGACCAAGCATTAGTAGTCCCGCATGTCAGGTGAGCATCCACTGAAATGGAACAGCAAATGTTACGTACTTTTATAAATGTATCCAGAGTCTTGTCGCTAGTTTCTGGGAAAAGTCTTGGAAGTGCAAAGAAAGTGAAATGGTTTACAGTTCAGATTGTTTTGGAATAAGCATGAGCTACAAGAAATCAATCATTAACACATGGAGACCAAAAAAAAAAAAAGTAATCCAAAAATCAACTACGAATTATGGCCAACATAATACATTGTACTCTAAGTTCTTGGGCGATGAAAGACAAGAAAAGCTGCTGAACTTCAAAGGTTCACTTTGGCACATAGCACAGCTAGAGGTCATCTGAAGTGCCTGCGTCCTTGATATACTGTAGCATTAATGGTGTTTAACCTGGCACACTGTGGCTCTCTCATTGTGTTGGTGTATATAAGTGCCTCTTGAGTGGATGAAAGAACACACAGACACGGTGCTTGCCATACTTTAAAGGTTTCCTCTGTAGCAGTTTGAAACATCAATATATCACCATTGAATATACTGGCACCTTGGCATATTTACTGTACACAGATCAGACCGTGATAGCCTTTACCTTGCACCAATAACATTGGTAGTGCTAGGTGTTCTCAAAATCTAGAGCACATTTTCCTTAAAACTGCTGCGTCCGTTTTGTCACAAATGTTGAAACATTCTTTACTGTAACTTGCCGTCCTTTTCACATACATAATATGAGATTTCCAGAGCTTGAAAAAACTTAAACCTGTGATAGCTGGAATATAACGACATCTGACAAATTGGGTGTGTATGTGTGGGGGCACACATGCCACCTTCGTTTTGTCAGAGAGCAGTGTCAAGAGTTGAGATTTTATCGCAGTAGGAGCTGCTGGGCTGGATTGCATGGTAGCCTGAAAAAGTCCCCCTTTAGTCATGCACTACCAGGTATGTAGTGTACTCTTGCTGATAAGACAGGCCCCATTAAACAGCCTGGTTTTTGACACGTATGGCTTTGACATTCACAGCGTACAGTATAGAACGGCATGGATTGTTGTTGCCTTCAATTCAAACTACAAGTCAGCCATATTTCTAAGTAGCAAACTGTACAAAGTCTAAACTACTTTTCTTGTATTTAAAAAACAAAAACATCCATGCATGTCTCCTAATATTCTCTTTAAGATGCAAGTTTTACTGAGACCAAGTAATTTATCGTCCTTTTTTCTCCATAAAATTAATCCACCTATGTAAGTAGATTTGAAGGTTTTTGGTCGTAAATGATGCAATGATGCTGGGTGTGTGCTTTTTGACATAGCCTAGGATTTAGGGAACTCTTGGCCCACAAACACACACACAAATCAAATCAATTTGCAAACACACAGCATATTTTTTTCTATTATGTTTGTACAGCTAAAACACAAAACCTTCTTTCTTTCAGTCTATTACATTGTGGTCTATTACACTGTAGATTCAGACCTGTAGCAGACACTTTGTGTTAGTGTACACCTGCTTTTATTTCTCATACCTTCCTCTTCTTTCTTCCGTCTTCCTTCTCTCCCTTCTCTCTCTCTCTCCCTCCCTCTCTCTCCCTCTCTCTCTCTCTCCGTCTTCGCTCTGTGTGTTAGCCGGTTGCCAAGTGCTAAGAATCTGGGGAATGCGGGATTGCAATGTTCTGATAAAGTTTGCTTTGTTCCCCAAGTGACCTGAGTGAGAGAGAGAGAAACAGAGAGAGAAAGTAGTACCCATAAGTACACACACACACACACACACACACACACACACAATCCTGATGCATATTTGCACATGAGCATCTTGTTGTCTATAAAAACACAGACAGTAATTGAGACATTACTGTAAGTCAGACATACTGTGAATGCAGTAACACACAGTCATGTAATTAGAGCTACATAACACGTAATGTTGGATAAGTAGAATTCCAGAAGCATTATCTTTGCTCTGCATTGTCAGACCATCCATTAGGCATATTTACAACAGACTGCCTGGAGTTAAGAGCGTTCATACACTGCAGGGCCACGAGTCAAGGGCTCTCAAGGCTTCCAAGGATTACTTCAAGGGCATAGCGGAGATTTGTAATTTCAGTTAGTGTCTTTCAACTCTGCCACTTTGTACTGGAGTGGAAGCAGACTGGCCATTTGAGTCACAGAGGTGAAGTAAATACTAAAATATGACAGAGATCCACACATGGTGAACAATTAAATCTGAACTTCTGCTAAGGATTGATCAAAAACAGGGACAAGCAATGGTGTTTGACACCTGCAGTAAGTGACGACGTGTGTCCATACTATTGGTTTCTGGTTGTTATCATGAAGAAGCCTCTTAGCTTAGCACAAAGACTGATGTTAGCATTTACCTCACGTACCACTGTGCTTAATTACAGTCTCACAGTCTAGCATGGCTATAGACTCTCATGGTGTGTTCAAACTGAATGTGTAACGAGCGTTTTGCGTAGCGAGCGTTTTGCGCAGCGAGCGTTTTGCGCAGCGAGCGTTTTGCGCAGCGAGCGTTTTGCGCAGCGAGTGTTTTGCACAGCGAGCGTTTTGCACAGCATGATTACATACAAAGTCAATGCAAAGACTGGTAACTCAAATGACGTGAACACGTGAAATTCTTGTCATTCACGTATTCGCACAAGTTCAATTTGACTGTGAAAACCCTGTTACGAACTCCATTCAGAAAACAAGCATTTTAAAAGTTGTTTGCTTGCCGTCTTGCGGACAGACCTGACAAAGCTTGAATTCAGACTTTTTACAAATCAGCATTATGACGTTGTTATTTCTGCATACTTTTGATCCCTTTATTGCAATTAAATAAAGCCAATATGCATATTTTTCCGAAAATGTTGAAACTGCTCTATAATACCAGTGTTCTCACCCACCTTGGCTAGGAAGTTAGTCAGCTAAAATAGAACGGTTACATCCGATCCTGTGTCGTAGCAAATGTCAGGAGCTCCAAGTGGCTTTGCAGTTCACATTGAATTCAGTTTTACTACGTGTTGGTTAAAAAGCACTGCTAGCTTTACAGTAGATCGACACTTCAGTCCTTTGTTAGTGAAGGAGAGGGAGGCAACGGGGGAGAAATGGCATTCCTCTCTTTATCTCAGCACAGGACACACATGTGATTACATGCTCTCTTGCTCTTTCACTCTCCAGCGCACGCACACACACACACGCACACACATACACGCACACACACACACACACAAAGGCACATTCATGCTCATGCTTACAAAGACGTGCAAACTCTTACACATGCACTGTGCTGCCTGTCTCAGGCACACACACACACACACACACACACACACACACACACACACACACACAAAATACGTTATCAAGAGCAACTCCTGATGCTCATCCAATCCTTTAAGCATTTAAATGTACCATATGTAATATTCTTCCGCTGTGGTCTCACAATCAAAATAAGGACAAAGGTCAGTTATTGGAGTCAGCTTCCGGTTTGGATTACTTCAGTGTTCATCGTTCAGGAGGTTTTTACCAGGAGTCTGAATTATTCACAGAGGTCTCCTCCTCTCCAAAACAAACGGACCCAGTGATTTTAGCCGTTAACGACACTGAATAATAAAGCGGTTTCATGTTAAGAAAAAACAGTGTTTCTCCCACGGGCTTCAGCTTCCAGTGGAGTCTCTATTGTTAAAAGTGTGCTCACCTTTGATGACTTAAGATTCACGTTCAGGAGGTTTTTACCCAAAGCCAGATTATCCACAGAGATCTCCTCCTCTCTAAAGCAAACGGACCCGGTGATTTTAACCACTAAAAACACAGAATAAAGCAGTTTCACATTAAAAATCTGCGTTTCTCTGACGCAGTTCAACCAAGTACAAACAGAGCGAGTTAGTTAGCTGCTGCTAACTTTCGCTAAGTTTGTTTCTTTGATAACTTCAGATCCAGACATCCGATGGAAAAAGTCCTTCTCAGGGTTAAACTATATAGTTTAAAGCCACCAAGATCTAAAAAGTGTATCGTAAAAACGTGGCTTGAAACCAGATAAAAAGTTAATTTATGACTCATTTTCACGACTCCTTTGACACATGTGCAGAGAGGATGTGATTCTGCACATGTGACCTAAAGACACGACACGTGTCCTGATTAAAATGACAGATTCCTCTGGAGTTGAACTTTGTTGGAAACATTTGGGATAATAAAGTACACAACTCAACAAAATATAACAGGTCTAGTCATTTTTAGACATTTTAAGTTAAATATTAAACATTTAAACTGGATTAAAAGACACTTAGATGATGAACTTTCCCAAGACGTGACAGCGGGAGGTTTTCCTGTTCCTGCTCGTTTCCCAAAATGTGTAACTGCTCCTTTAAAGATCCAACCACGCGGTACCAGCCTTCGGGCAGAGCTAAAGAGTCATTTCCATTAGTTTTTTTTTTTAACAGAAAGGAATCTGAATGGAAACTCTTTGTGGGTGCTGGCGGTTGAAACGTGACACCACACCGATTTGGTTTGTTCGTGTACAAAAAGTTTCTCTCGCAGTTTTAGTCACAAGACAATCTATATGAGAAATGAAAACCTGCACCCCTGTTACTTGTTGTGTACAATGTTTTTTAGAATCTCACTATTTTTGGATTAATTTGTGCTGGTGACAGTTCCATTGTCTATTATTACGATGATATTATTATGGAGCTTTTATTTTATTGCTATTTTGTGTAGGATAGTTGTTATTTTCTCTCTTATTTTATCTTCCTTATCATAAACATATAGTACTGGGTTTCCTTTTTTTAAAACAACTTGCTGAAAATTGCACGATCAGTTATTGTGGTATTAGCAAATGCAATGAAGGAAATACCAGTTAAATGCTGCAATTTTAATTAAGATATAGAATATATTTATAACGGGAAACAACTGAAATTAGTAATTCATGAAATTTGAAAAAAAAAAAAAACAATGCATGGGATACAGGTAACAACAAAACTTATGTTACGTACAGTAATGATAAAGGACATGCATCACAAATGAGTTTTAAAACGACTCAAAATAATGTAGCATATGAAATACTAAAGATGAAATTTATAGCTAATATATTGTGTTGAGCTAGTCTGCTTTTGGGTTTTTGTTGTAAAGAAAATATTTCTTTTTTTGTTGTTTTTTTGAGAATGATATACAATTTGTGTATATTTTCATATACAAAGTATGCACTGATATGTTATTGAAATTCTATACCGCTTTTACAAAAAAAGTGTTTGTTGTACCAAAGTATCCAAGTCCCTTGAAACCTTACCCTTTTTGCGTATGTTTTACCGTATTTTATATATTAAATAGACAAACTGAGTGAAATGAATTTGAGTTTGTGGTTTTATTTTTATGTTTACTGCTTCTAAAATAATTCAGGAACCTTTGGTGCGAGTGGAAAATCTCCAGGATTTTTTCTTAATTCAGCAGACATGTAATTCAGAGGTGCATTGGTCTCTTTCAGTTTCTGGTCTGTTTTTTTTCCTCAGCTCATTGTCACAGTTACAAACACGTGATGTGGAGCTTCATTTCACACATTCAGTGATAACTACACGGCTAAATTTAGCTGATCGCTCTGCTGTGTGAGCGAGGAAACAATAAAGTCTGATACACGCTCAGATTAAACTATAATTTATCACCAGAGCCATAAAAACATTATGTGGTCTTTGTTGTTTGATGATTTTTCTCTGATGTTTTTAGATTTTAATATAATTTCTGCATGTAGATTCTGTACTTAAATTAGCAATTAGATTACTAGGAGAAGTCCTGCATTGGAAATAAAAGTAAAAATGTACTAAGTTAAAGAGAGAATGGCCCCTGAGAGTTTTGTATTCCTGCCAAAACTTAACAAACAAAACATGTTTTACAAATGCCCTATGATTTACTAACATATGTACAATTTATAGTATGATTTGCAAATGCAAAACATGCTTTTTTTATGCTTTTGCTACATTAACAAACTCATGCATTTTGTTTTAAAAATATAGAAAACATACCTATCAAACAAATGCACAACATATTTCTAAAACACCAAACAAATACAACATGCCTTAATCCTACAAGTACAAAAGAAATATCCTGAAAGTACAAAAAAAATATTCGACAAATACAAAAAAATATCACGTGACTTTTGGCGCAATCTTTCCACCTTGTTATGGAGTCAAATAAAGGTCATTAATATTTTGAGCTTGTGAAGTTTCACAGCCTGCAGTATTTCACATTTTGTTTGCATGTAAAAAAAAGTTGCATGCATGTGTCTGTGTGAATGTGTAACAAAGTTTCGTGCACACAGATAACATTTGCGCATGTGTAAAATAATTGTGAAAAAGTTTTATGCACATAATATTTGCATGTGTAAAAATGTTTGCAGCTGTAGAAATATTTTGTGAATTTGTGAAAAAGTTTTGTGCACACAGATATAATTTGCACATGTGTAAAACACATTTGTAGCTGTAGAAGTAGTTTGTGTATCATGTGTAATTAAAATGCAGGAATATTTTCAGCAGTGTGATTTCACAAAGTCTGAGAGACGGACGCACAAATGTCCTGTCTGTGCATGCGGGTCTGAAGTTACACCTGCAAGCTGCGAGTTACCAGCACGAATTTTCACCCTGCTCACGAGCCAATCAGCACCCTGCTCACTGATCGTCCAATCAGAGGAGGTTACACATGGAGGAACCCCAGGAGAACAATGGGACACCGGGTTAATTACTCCTGTTAGCACAGAACATCCAGTAATGAGATATATCAATGGATGAATTGTCTAAATGTATACCGACATTTTTCTACATTTATATTGTTACTAATATTTCAATATGAATATTTACTGGATTGAAGCAATTTATAATTACTTAATATGTTGCAGCTTATTTTAAAGTAAAATTGTGTTGAAATGTATGTATCATATATTTATATTACAATTATAATTTGATATGCAAATTTATTTTCATGTTTTTTATTGCATTTTGTGAAAAGGTCCTTAAATACTTCCATTTTTATTTATATTTATTATTTGATGGTTTGGGAATAAGGGGAAGAAAATAGACGGTGGATGGATTTATGCATTTCTTTCAGCATTTCTTTATTCCTTTATTTTTCCCATATTTATTTATTCATTTGTTTTTTCCTGTATTTATTTATAGATTTATTTCATTTTCAAATGTATTATTATTTATGCATTTATGTATTTATTTCAATATTTATTTTAACATTTATCTGTGCATTTATTTCAGCATTATTTATTATTTTATTTATTTTCCCCATAATTATTTATTTATTCCTGTATTTATTTATTAATGTATTTATTTATTTATTTTAACAATCATGCATTTAGTGCTGTATATACAGTATTTATACATTTATTTATTTATGTATTTATTTATCTAGTCCTGTCTTTGTTTATTTATACATAATTTATTGATAGTTAAGTCATTTCTAATCCTCCAAAGTGATCACTGTGAGACTGAACCAAATTAGAAAAATGCACAAAATGTCTTTGCTCTTGAACTACTGCTCATTTTAGGAGATATAAATGTCATATAAAAAAAGGAGACCTTTCCCGCTCACCTGTTTCCTGCAGAGGCCTGACTCCGCCCACCTGCACACCTGCTGCCAATCGTCCCCAATCAGCCCTGCAGTTGCACATACACAGCTTCATTTGCACGCGCACTCTGTTTGGCCGACTTTCACGCGACATTGTTCTTTCCTGTCGCTGTTTTCTGGCCTCAAAACCTGTACCTGCATCTGCCTGCCTTCCAGCACCTGACTGTAAGTTGATTTTTCTTTAATAATTCACTTAATATCTTAATTTATCTGCATTTATGTCCTTCCCTGCCTCGCGCACGAGCCGTGAAATCGAGCTAATTGACGGTGAAATGATCCTCCACTAGTTAATCCTCCTCATTATCCAGCCCAGTGCTCTGCTCTTTAATGATCATTTCTTCAAACTGCAGACAACACTGTCGTCTTTTGAAATATATTAAAATATTATTTAAAATAAGTGGTGAGTTTATACTGAGGCAACTGAATGTCATTTTAAAGCAGCCGGGGTGTTTGTCACTAAAATACAATGCTAACAGCACAGAGGCGTTTGTATTTTTACTGACACTAAACACACTGGCTGCTTTAAAATTACATTCAATTGCCTATGTATGTATGTATGTATGCATGCATGTATGTATGTATGTAATGCATGCATGCATGTATGCATGCATGTATGTATGTATGTATGTATGTATGTATGTATGTATGTATGTATGTATGTATGTATGTATGTA
>JAOVVB010107145.1:0-27121 GCA_028570985.1 Heterobranchus longifilis | reverse complement strand
TATAGTAATTTCTAAAGTGAGTGATATTCCCTGTAACTTCATACATGTAACAGGAAGCCTATCATTTTCCCAGTAACTACTGCTGGGCGTTTCGAGGACACACTGTAAATTACCTAAATTAATCGTTTTCGAGCAAAGACATTTGTTTCAGGGTACAAACACTTCACAGAAAGACGACTCCTCTTTAGAAACACTTTATTTAGTAACGGAAGTTTTGAGCCAATGAGAAAAGATTGCCATACTCTTCCACCAATGGAAAGTTCCGATGCTCCAGCTCTCCCAGTAAGAGACAACCCCATTGGATAAAACAAGGAAGGAGGCTCCAGTGGTATAAGTGGATTTGAGGGCTTGGAAGGAAAACAAGGACGCTAGTTAACGTTATCTCGTTGTTGAAGGTATGGAATCTGCTATTTAAAAGTTTACAGAGTGTATTTAAGATACATACGGTGATTGAAATATAATATATAGTATATTAAGCTAAACAAATACCGGGTTGACAGGTAGTCACAGTCATATGTTGGTGGTGGCAAACCAACCAACCAGACTAACTAATAACTAACCCAACTAACTCGTGTTAAGACCCCGGTCTTTTACGCTGTCGTTAGTTAAGCTAACATAGCTAGCGGACGATGGTTAACAGAAACTAACTTAACGGCCATATAGTCGACTGTCCTCTTCTAACGCTATTTCAAGCTAGCCAATGTTAACGTTAAATGGTTAGCTTGGCTAGTTAGCATTAGCCTGTTCCCACTGGAGATGTAACGACTGTGTTGAGGCAACATGGCCAGAAAATTAGCAAAGCTCCGATCTGACAGCGTCGCCTCTTGTGACAATATACTTGTTTAGTCTGGCTAAATAAACACTAACATTTTAAAACACGATAGTCTAAAGCCTTTGCTAGCAAGCAAGTCAGCTACCTCGGCGTGGACTTGCAGTTTCTCCCCAACTTAACGTTACATGTATCACACTTAGCGTTAGCTTTTAAAGGACTAACCTCTGAGACTTGTCTGAGAGCTCCGCGTACAGCACTTTGCAGAGACAAACTGTCAACTCCATCAGTTTTGTGTCACTGAAATCATGTCACTTAAACGTGTTTATAACAACAGGAGCAAGCTGTTTGGGAAACTTTCAGCTACTGTATCCAAATTCACGTGTGTAGTAGTTGCCATAATTTAAAACATCGAAATATTGTAGTATGCCGTTTATTTTGTACGTCATGTTAGCTAAACTTCAAAATACAAGGAAGATTGTTCTGTCAAGTAGCTAACTCACAGGGCAGATATTTATAGCTTCAATTAGCCTAGTTCTGTGTAAAGCAACAAGTTAGAATATGATGCAACCGTCACATTTCAGCCCATACACCTTGCCATTAACCTCTTTAGGACATTTTACATCCAAAATGAACATGAATGCAAATATATTCACATTACTATGAATTATCCCACTCTCAGAAGTAATAAGGCCACAGGCTGTACATGGAGCCTGTCAAACACAAACGTTTGCTTTCAGGATAAACTTGAAAGCAAAGTTTTCATATTTACTTTAGGCTGGTGCCATTATTAGACCTATTCAGACAATTATTAAACTTTAAGTTTAAATTATGGTATTATTTAATTGCAGGGCTTGGTGCTAACTTCCCCCCCAGGAACATGTGTTCCTAAGTTGAAAGATTTAGGAGCGCATAAAGAACCTTTTGAAAACTTATAAAATAATGTGTTTTTCCTTAATAAAGGGATACAAGGAGACATTTACAAGCACGATTATTTAATTTATTTGAATACAAAAAGTACACTAGGTTTTTAATTATTTCTGCTTCAGAAATGTATTTAATATAATTATTTATACTTTAGACTACTTTAGACTGCTTTAGATGTACAGTTTAAGGTTCATTTATTGTCATTGTATAACACAGGGTTGCACAATGAAATGTAGTTGTAGTCCCTTTACGCTACACAATAAAAACAAAAAAAACGAAACAAAAACAGTAGTGTCTTCCTGTAGTGCTTTTTTAAAAAATTTGCAACAGGAGGAAACAGCAGAAACACAATTTCTGGGCAGATAATATTGCCGGCATCTTAACGTTACAAAATCAATATAAGGGAAATATTGTCAATCAACTTTGACAATGTTTGAGCACCAAGCTTCATTAATGTAATTTTTCCATTAAACTTATACAGGATACAGGCATACTGTATAGTACTTGTGTAGTACACAAGTATTGGTGGTGGTGAAAGAGGATTTGCTTTGTTTTTTTATCTGCTTATCAGAGTCCATTAACTTCTCTGTGATGCAGACTATTGCAACAAAAACATTGAGGTGTTTTAGAAGAATTGAGTTCAATCCAGTCAGCTATAGAGTAACTTACATAAGGTAGGCTAACTGCTCGCCTATTATATACTTGTAGGCAATTTGTACAATAGGGTGTGTGATTTGGGTATAGCTCTTGATTTATTAAATAGATCTAGAAACTAGATCTTGCTCTAACATTTTGAGGTTTGGAGGCTTTTTAAGTTAATAATGTTTAAAAGTATGGTACTACCCTGGGGAGAGAGAGAGCGCTCATGTAGACGAGAGAGGGAGAGAGAGCGCTGTGAGTATGGACTGAAGTGTAGATGTGATACAAAAACTTTCTTTGATCATGAAGCAGATTGGTAATGTTTATCACAGAAGTGTATGAACTACAGTGCAGACTAAAGTCTCTGTGATGGCTGACTCATATGAATGGGTTCAACGCACATTAATGCGCATCTGCAGGTCCACGTCTTACATGTCTAGTGTATGAAATGTCTGTATCGTCACTGCAGTGCACTTTTATGCAGAGAGCCATGACCGGAGGCATTGTTTTTGGGTTGTCCTTCTGTCCATTCGTCCATCCCATGTGAACACAATATCTCAGGAACGCCTGGAGGGAATTTCATTACATCTGGCACAAATGTCCACTTGGACTCAAGGATGACCTGATTAGATTTTGGTTGTAAAAATGCAAGGTCACTGTGACCTCACAAAACACATTTTTGGCCATAACTCAATAATTAATATGCCAATTACGACAACATTTCATACAAATGTTTAATCGGATAAAATGATGAAGTGATGGCATTGTATATCCAAAAAGGTCAAAGATCAACTTCACTGTGACTTAATGTTGCAAAAAACACTTTTCTGGCCATTTTTCAATGCCATAACTCCGTAACAGAGGGGGAGACATTTGGTTGGATACTGAAATGGTGACACTAATCTTTGGTGTCCACCGTGAAACTGTGGTGGTTGCTTTGATTTTCTGTGCTGCTGGGTCGAAGATGTATGTGAAGCATCCACGTTTTAGAATTTGTAGCTTCTTTGCAGCAACATCTGTATTTGAAGCATTGTCTCCTGTCATGGCTACAACTTTGTGTTCTATCCTGTTGCTCTGGTAGTATAGTGTATATATAGTATATACTTGAAAGTTCTGAATCAAAACCTATCTACATGGAACCGCTTTATCTTTTTTTCCTTTGGTTAAATTGAATGTTTTTTTTAGTTTTTTTTAAAGAAAGACAGCCTAATTCAAATGTTGAAAGTACCATGTTTATGTTTTTAAGGTGTGGTTTTGGCGAGGGTATGGAGCACCCTGTACACAGAGGGGAGACGATGCCCATCGGACTACATGACAGGTAATGTGCAATGTGCCATATTCCATTATTTTGCTATCAACTGTGAATATGTATGTTCATTTTAATTGAACACATTCCACTTTTTTGCTCACAAACTCTGCCAAAAATTCAGGAGCTGTTAACACACATCATGGCAAAAATTACATTTATTAAAAAATAAATAAATTCAAGGATTCATGGTTGACCATTCTTATATTGTAGTAGAGCCGTCCTGGTGTCTGTCCGAGTTAGGAAATGGCTTCCGCCTGGAATCAGAGGTGTTAATCAGGTAATCCCTGATTAGATTGTAAGAAAGAAAAGCAGCATGGCTGTGGTTCTTAATGCACCAGGGTTCAACCAGGGTTGAGAACCACTGCTAAGCGTCTTACCAGAGTGTCACACAGTGACTTGAAAGATATTACAGCGTTTCTGCTCCATTTGTTCACCTGTGGCAGTTTTCCACGCCTGAATGGCCTGTGCATAATGTTGGCTAATTTATCACTATTTGCCAAAAGTCATTCTGTCACTCAAACCGTATTGTCACAGCCTTTTTGCCTTTTTGGTATACAAACACTGAAATAGGGGTTATCAACTGGGCCAAGTGCTGGTGCTGGCAAACAAAGAAATCTTTTTACAAGCTGACCAGATGTGGGACTTTAATTTGCACAACAAAAACTGTGGTGGATTATGTACTTTGTTCTCAACTTCCAACAGAAAATCAGCAAATAATGCAAACTTGATGAAAAGCACAAATGTATCAAGATAGCTTACAGTATGAGAGAAAATGACAGATGGGGCAACACATTTGGCCATGTTTTTCTTGAGTTGGCTATAGAGGAATATTAGTTTGACTGTGAGGAAGCTGCAGAAGAGCTGAGAGTAAGACAAATGGAAAATATACAGAAACGTTGGTTTAATTATGAAAACCTCACATTAGAATCAACAGACACTCCTTTTACTCCATGTCAGCGATGATTGGGCACACCCAAACTGTCGGGAAGAAATATACCTTGGGCATATACCACATAATTAAAAAAAAAAACCTTCTCTGTGCTTCTTGCAGAGGCTCCTTATTTCTGGGACTAAACTGTTTCTCTGGGACCTAGCTTTCTCCATTAAACAGTTACTGGTTTGTTTATGTGGTAGCCTAATTACTCTGCAATATCTAAGCCTAATGAGATAAAATATGTACGTCATCATTTTTAAATGGTGCTCAGTTTCACATCAGAAGACAAAAACAAGAAGGATGCCAGCCAGTTGAAGCATAGCCTGCTTGAAAATGTGTAGATAAAAGACCAGATGACATATTTACTGACTGATAACATGTGTTTTTATTTCTTGCATACCTTAGTATCAAATGATTTTGTATATCTTGAAATTAGACTTGCATGTTGAAATACTAGGGAAAGCAGCGTGCCTGAGTTTCTGTGTGTTTGATCCAATCTGTTGGCAAAAGCTTCTCCTCAGTCACAGAACTGTGAGTGTGTGGAGGTGGATGAGACACTACACCAACTGGATGGGCAGTTATGGAACATCAATAACAGACACTAGAATAAACAGTTGGATAGTTTAAATGAATGAAAGAAGTATAAAGCACCATGGCAGCACTTCTCCCTCAGTCTATTGCTTTTTCATTATTTGTTGAGGTGTAAACAACATATAACCTTTGCTATGGGATTATTGCAGTGCTACTACAGGAATTATTTGGAATACATCTTTACATGGAGGGGGCATAGAGAGTAATATAGTAGAACTGAGGAAAACAGGTGTAGCTCTATTCTCATGCAGTATTGGCAAGGTCATGCTGCCATTTACAGTGTAAGCTGGGAGGGAGAATGGTGAAAATAACATAGAAAAAGAGGACTTCTACTTCTACTTCTTTATCAATTCCATTGTTTTGTACTTTTTTGGCATATGTACTTGTGAATCCTGATAGTGATTGTGGGTGCCAATTACTTCTGTAGTTATTTGACTCATACGGATGCTCTTTCTCTGTGTGTCACTAGCCAGTAAGCAGGCATTTGCTTTGCTCCCTTGATTGGGGTAGATAAACTGGAATTTGTCTCTTGGATACCGGTTGCTAGGGGCTTTTATTTAGTTTACAGCTTCAATTTTACCTAAGATGACCTCGTATATTTTATAGAATCATGAATTAAATCAGCTGTTGCTGTTTCTTAATCTCTTGCGCAATAATCCAGCAAATCTAATTGATTTGCTAAAAGTGGGACAAGACAATATGCATGACAACTTCTGTTCAGTGAGATATGAATTTTTTTTCAAGTTCCCACATTAGGTACAGTGTTGCGCCCTCTCATCTGCTAAAACCCTCTTAATTACACAAGGGGTTTTAAGTGGAGACTTGATGGGGCATCCTGGTGGCTAGGGGTTAAGACTCCAGTATAACTTGTATGAACTCTTTTCCAGCATTACCATGAGCTGCAACATCCAGGGTCTGAAATTGGCAACCGCCACCAGCCAAATGCTGGTAAAATATGAAAGAGACGGGTAGATTTCAGAAACAAAATAATGATTTCCTATTGAGTGGCTGGTGAATTTGAACATGTATCCGTCAGTGGCTGGTAGAGATTCACATTTAAAAAGAGTTAATTTCCCACCCTGGCAACATCCCTTGTTCATGTCTGGCTGTGGAGCTTTGTTGCATAATTTAGGAAAAGTTTCTCAAACCAGAGGGTAGTGCTGGGCGGTATGACCAAAACTTTGTATCACGATTCTGGTGTTTTCACAGTATATCACAGTAGCCTATTTATTTATTTATTTATTTTTGCATGACTGGGCCTTATTATAGGTTTATAGTGGCTTATTCTAATCCAAGGAGTATAGATGGAATATAAAAACATGCCGTTCAGCTGTTTAATTTTGTAAATGTACAATTATTGGTGCTACAAATTGTTTGTGTCACAGATTGTTGTGTGCCATGGTGCTTTGCCCTGTTAAAGAGAGTTAGCTGTGGGTTATTAATTGTTGAGTTAAAATGAACCGTATGCAGGGGTCCCCTCTCAATACACTCACGGCTTGCCCCGACCGTAGCGCTCTTCACTGCGAACAATATTAGATATTTTGCTGTCTATTGAAGAGTTACAGCAATCCTTTCAGCTATGCACTGGTATGGTGGTATATGAAAAATTTATATCATATACAGGAAATTAAAACCGGGATACAGGTTCATCCGGTAGACCGCCCAGCACTGCCAGAGGGGTTGCTAACTAGTGCTAATTAGAAAGTCTAATAGAAGCAGATATACAGTGAGAGTGGATGGACAACTGAGCGGACCGTGGCATTCACACTAAGTTGCCATTCAAGCCAGCTGGGCCTGCCACTGTAGTTTAGCCTAAGCAGATGTAATGTAGACATAAGGCTGGGTCAAGCCGCAGAGTATCTGCTCTTTGTACAGATGAGAGTAGGCGTCTTAAAGGTACTGTTAGGTCAGGGCTAGAGAATGGTGTCGCCTGTCAGAGGGCCCGGTAGATTTACAACCGCACGGCCTGATACCCACTGCAGAGCCTGGTGATAGGTCAAATCATCATTTAACAAGAATACTAGGAACGCTCACTCATCTTTTGGCACATTTTACTGTGTATTGATAACTGACAATTTAGTTCCATAAATATGAATTGTTTATGAAATCAGTATTGCAATAGTCATTAAGTTTTATAAGGTGTTTTGTCTTGGTCCACCTTTTATTGCTTTACATTGATTGCAATACTGGCTCCACCCATAAATGCTCTCGAATAATGCAGATTTATCCCACTGTCTGTTTTGTTTAGCTAAAGCACAAAACACAGCAGTGTCCAAAAAGGATATGTGGGGGAAAAGCCTATATTTTAAGTAGAGGAATTTATGAGCATGTTTTCAGATTTATCAGTTAATTCGCCTGTGTGTCTCTCCAAGTCTTAACATTTGGAATTCCATTGTAACAAGACATATGGGGAAAAGATTATACCATGTTTTAATTCTGTGGCATTTCATTACTACATCCACTATAAAAAATAATATGTCAATAGTGCACCTATTGTTTTCTGAAACATAATTGATAAATTGATATTGACACAAATCCCACACAATCATATGTTTAACCCTAGAGAGGATGGCAAATGTATTTGGTTCAAAGTAATTTAATTGTATAAATGTCATATCTATCTTACAATTCTTCCCATAGCAAGTCCAGACCTGTAATCACAAGTCCTTTAACAAGGTGGCACTGTTGCTCAGCTACTGGGCTATTCACAAACCCTGGAAGGGTGATGGGAAGGCTGGGCTTCTCCCCCCTCCTACCATGAGACAACCGTGAATGCAGCAGGGCAAGTAGTCGTGGTGGATGCAATCTATTGGCTTCTCAGTGCTGCCGCTAAAGTCACAACCCTGACTGTAGCCTGCACTGCCTCTACCAGTGTATTTCTGTAGCTGCTGCCGCCGCTGCTGCTGCTCTCCCTCCCCCTTAAATGGTGTGGGCAGAGTGGGATGGAAGACTGCATTGGAAACCTTTTCATGGAAATGGTCTTTGCTGTTGGTATTGCTGTAGCACCATTCTGGTGACAACAACATGCCGTTGAAATGGAAAAGCGGTTCGCCTGTCAGCTGGAAATTCCCAGTGCCAGTTCTTAAGACATCCAGGTCCTCACCCCTTTCGCCTGCCTACATGTGAGTAAGAGCTAAATAGCATTCTTGTTATACCATTGTGGTAATATATGGAGATGTTTCCTCTTTCAGTTTTTGCTTCTTTTTTTTTTTGTAAAAAAAATATTGTGACACCGTTATTTTTTGTTGCAGCCCTAATTAGGCAAAATGCGATTGAGCCTCGGTAGTGTGTCAGGAGATTTGCCTTGTCCAGGATGCATTTTATGGTTCGCTGGCAGAATGCTTCGCTCTTGGGCAGAAGGACTCATTTTGCTGCTAGTCTGGACATGGCAAGCACCACATCCCCGACTCTTGCCCTCTCCCTGTGGCTATGTTTATTTGGGAACAGGGACTCAGCAGCTTGGGAGGAGCCTGCCTTTGTCAGGATGTCTGGCGTGCCCTGGTTTAGAAGCTATTGTCATCTGCTACTGTTCAGGAGGGGGGGGAGGGTAGAATGGAAGTGCCTCTCAGCCTCTCGCCATCCTCTCTCTTTACCCCCTTTTCATGAGCTCTGCTGAAATGGACAAGTGTCTTGTTTGACTTTTGTAGCATGGCTTTGGCCTACAGAGAGTGACAACCAACATCTTGGAGGGGGGGGAAACAACACAGTTTCCATGGCAAGCTAGGTTATCTGATCGCCTAATGGTAATTTCATATAACAAGGCTTACTTGGATGGATTTTTTACAAAATTGGATTTATGCAGTCTGCAGTTATCATGCTTTACTTATGAGCTTAAGAGCTTAATTTTGCCAGTTTTACAGAAATGTTTATTTTAAACATTACTGCATCACAGCAAGAGAAATATATGCTCTAACACCAGGTTACATCTGCAACATGACTAAATTGTGTCACATTGTAAGCTCCTTACAAAGTGACATGATGGATGCTTCATTATTGGCATTATTGATGTGGTAATTATGATTTTAATCTATATTTAATTAGGGTAGTTTAGCTGGAACTCCCTGTTTCACACCTGAAAGCTGTCCAGTACAACCACAGTCTTATCTGTTGGCCTCTGGAGCAGTCGGGGGGTTAAGGGCCTTGCTCAAGAGCACCTCAGTTGTTGTAGCAATTGAGGGGCCAGCTGGTTGTTCACTTCCCCACCCAGATTTATCCAGACAGACTGTAATCAACCTTCCAATTATTTTAGTTTAATTGCTAACATTGTATCATAGGATCTGTAGTAGATTGGCCAAAATGTATTTTAGTACATCATTTAGTGGAATAAGTTGCGAACAGTGACCTGAGATTTCTATGTAAATCTCCTTCTCATCCATGAACATTTGAAAAGTTCCAGTCTGCAGATATGTTGGCTGTGTGCATCATTGTTGTTGATTTTGTTTGGGTTCTTGGTGTGTAATAAAGTTATTTTCAAAGTAAAGCAGTGCAAGGTAACACCAAAGTGGGACCATGGATGCAAAATATGTATTTCTTACTGGTAAATATTTTGATTGTCATGAACCTCTTGGATTTGTTTTTCGTTCTGTAGTTCTGTAGTTCTGTAGCATTTTTTTATTTAAATACCCGGTAGTATGTCTGTAGCAACACTTGCTATATAAATTTGATTTTCTATATAAATAGTCATAGACCTGCCATGTGCTGTAGATTTCTGTGTGGTGTACTCAAGTATATTACATATCAGGATATTTAATGTTGACAGACCATCTTTTTTAACTTGGTGGCAGTTTATTTCAAAACTAAAAAAAATAAAAAATGAGGCTGTATCAATGCGTTAAAACTGACTTAAGAAAGAAGAAGAAAATTTATTTATATAGCACTTTTCACAGACATAAGTCACAAAGTGCTTTATAACAACAACCTACCAAATCCCATAATATGGGGTGACTACAAGAGCCACAATCTATGAGCACAATATATAATGGAAAAACACCAATCCACAATAATACATGAAATGCGGACTGGAGGCATACAGTTTATCCAAATGCCATTTCAAACAGTCTTTATCTGCCTCTTAAAAGAATTTACAGAATGTAAGGGTGCAGGCAGAGCATTCCATAACTTCGGTGCTATATGGACTCAAAAGCCCGATCGCTGCGGGTCTTAAGGCGGGTGCATGGGACGGACAGTAAATTTAACATGTTGGACCTCAGAGAGCGAGCTGCTGTGTATGGGTGAAGAAGTTCAGCCACATATGCAGGAGCCCGGCCGTGCAATGCTCTGTACGCAATAGTGATAATTTTAAACTGTATCCTATATTCAACAGGGAGCCAGTGGAGTGATTTAAGAACAGAGGTGATGTGAGACCTTCTGTAACTACTGTATGTTATCAGTGAGTGCTGGTATCTCTTCCTGCTACAGCATTATTCAAGACTCAATCAGAGACTGCATTGTATATGCTCATTATTTACTTTATTTTCAACACTTGACATTGTACAAAAGCAAGAAGAGGATCTTCGCACCATTTCAACATGTCTTTTGAAAGACAACTCTCCCAATGAAAATGCAAGGACGAGAGTGCATCAAGTGTACTTGAGTGGCTGCGGACTGCACTTGCGTGTCTTCATAGCAGATTGTGCGCACACACACGCAAGTGAAGCATATTGAAGCCTTCAGGCTCCACCTTACTCCGCCCAGTGTGGCTCTGCCCCACCAGACCACTTACTATTTTGAAACGTGTATATTGTAAGCTGTGTTTTTAGGCAGGCTGATATTGGGCCCCCAATTATAGGTTACTCTGTGGTCAGGGAGAAGTCTCTCTTTATAGGCCCTTTGAGTGATGCATCTGTCCATTTGGCTTTAGAGACATTTTTAACTCAGTATGCTGCTCTGGTAATCTTTGTATATATCCAAAGCAGCAGAATGATGGAGCACACAGGAGAAAGTTTTTGGAATATCTGACATACATGATGTAGCCTATAAAGAATTAAGATTTGTTTTCACAATGTGCTTGCCTGTTTTGAAACCGCCCTAATCTATATATAGACCAGTGAACTGCCTGTGCTGCAGATTTCATGCTAGCAACGAATGGTTAAGGTTCACTGCCAGTATGGCCCATGGAATAATCTCCCGCTCAGTATAATGTCATCGGGTTTATCTTTCTTCCACAAAAAGTCCTTGAAATGAATGCCATCCCTCATCTTACAGTGGGTTCCGTACTAAGCACTTAATATGTGTGACTGCTGTCTTTAGTAATCACCTCTTGGAGGCATCATGGTGAGCACAGCAACCTCAACTGCGACAAAGCCTGTTCGATTCCAGTCAGGGACCTTTAGCACATGTCATAGCCCCTTTCTCTCTCTCCCTCTCTCCCCATGCTCCCTGTCACTCTTTGTCAACAATCTCATTATGGCAAAATGGGGGGAAAAAATCAATCCGTCAAAGAAAATCATCATCTTGCACATGTTGACCTTCATGTGACTTATGTGCTGCTGTCCCTTAGTTCTACTGATTTTTGTTTGTTTGAAAGAAATGCACAGTTTTAGAAAATGCAACCTGGCTAAAACATGCTGGCTGCTAAAATGGCTTAAGACTTTACTCAAAGCCACCTAGTCTTTAGAAATATTTCTAAAGTCTTTAGAAATATTTCTAAAGACTCTGTAGTTAAAGCCAGTGTGGCCAGATTTAACCAGAGTGTACAGCTGTCGGTAAAATGAAAGCTTTAAAAGTCTGTTTAACAGAGTTTTGTGAAGATGCTTCACATGTCTCATGTGGCTGTCAAATCCTTCTGTTGAATCCCCTGCGCTACTGCTGTGAGATTATTTCTGCAGTCCCTGAGGTAAATGGCCCATTAGTATACATTCTTTGAAACCCACTTCATTACCAACCTGCATTAATTTGGTCGATCAATTAAACAATTCATCTATTCTGAAATAATAGGAAGGAACATAGTTGATTTGACAGCTGACATAAAACTGAAGAGCTTGCGCTGGAGGATTTTCATGTACTTTGACTTTGAACATCATCTGACAAGAAAGACTATTTTTATGTTTAAAAATACATAAAAGAGTGCAATTATACTTGAGGGTCTCACCAGATATATCACAATGTGATTTATGTGTTAATTGGACTCAAGTCAGGGGATGATATGCCTGCATACTGTATGGTTGTACTCTCAAGTGCAACTACAGTTAGATTGCGAATTCAGTATAACAGCATATTCTTAAAGAAGTAGCCTAGTACACATTATTTGGATTGAATATATACAGGATGTGTATCTTTCGGGGCTGTTGTCAGAACCGATTGATGTATTTATTGTTGGTTACTTGTGTCCTCCACCAAGGAGGTTGTGTTCTCGATTCTGTTTTTGTCGTCATGATATTTTTTCATGAAACTTGGTGGAAGGGTGTAGCATGGCCCGAGAAAGAACCCATTAAATGTTGGAGCGGATCCGTATCACGGGGCGGATACACATAATTATTTTGTACTTTCGTTATTGCGAGATAAGACACGGCCTTGGCAGAAGTCTGCGCTCTCCTAGCGCCCTTCTAGTTCTTACATGTGTTGGCTTCTCCATTTTGATGGAAGGCAGAGAATCAGCTGATGCCACATCAGCTAAAAAGACATTGAAATAGCCTACTCTTAAATGAAGACATTATAAATTAATCTTTAATATGCTCTAAATGCCTGGCTGGATGCTGATCACAGTGATGTGAAACAATATATGACAATTTTAAATGCTTGCTAGTTGTTTTCTTGAAAGTGTGTAACAAAGAGTGCAACATCTGCCAGTGTTTTTAAATGTGTCACGGTTTTGATATTCGTGTCCTTTTGCTCTGTTGCTGGGGAAAGTGATCAACTTTAGAGCATTGTGGTGTGTAGCTTTTAATTTACCTGCCCTTTGGAACGGACATTTAAGTTCTTGCTGACTTGTGGCCAATTTGTACAGAATGCAAGAGTCACACAGGGACAGGGATCATTTATTTTCATTGAAAGGCCAGAGGGGAGGCACAGGCAGTCTGGCTGGCAGAGCATCAAGTGAGTTTAGTCAGGTGAGACTGTCATGTCTGTGCTCATCACACACGCACGCAAGCACACACACACACACACACACACACAGACACGCACGCAAGCACACACACACACCTCAAAGCTGAACTGTGTGGGCAGAGTTTCACCATGCAGAGTTTCACCACGCAGTTTCACCACGCAGTTTCACCACGCAGTTTCACCACGCAGTTGACCAGTCAGTGGATGTCATTATGTCTGACCAAAAAAAAAACTGATGCATCGCAGGAACTTGACTGAACTGAATTAATAATCTTACTGCTTGCCTTGGCCAAAATATTTGTTATAGCAGGTTTAAAGACCTTATTGGAAAAACAAATCTGCCTCCAGTCTACAGCAGAGGTTCCCAGAACTATCTATGGCCACATCCACATTACTATGTTTTTCATTTTAAAACAGCGTTTTAAAACAAAAACAATCTCCATACATACAAACAGGAAGCAGATTTGTCTGTTCAGCGCATGGATTCAGCTGTTAGAAGAACTAATAATAATAATAGCAATTACTATGAAGGAAGAACGGCAGCAGTGAAAAGCAAGAGCAGAGATTTTTTTTCTTAGACCGACGACGATGTGGAACTGTTACTGAAAGTAAGAGACGCTAAAGGTGCCAGAAAACAGAGATTGGGAGTTGTTGCAAAGTACAGTAAATACGGCGACATGAGCGGTACCGGGAGCGTTATCTATTGACGGAGGAAGCCATGGCAATGGGAAAGGAGTACACACACAAGAAGGATGAAATCACAAAAGGCATGTAGAGACCTATCTAACTGATAAGACTGACTGATATGGGTGTCTGCGTCATCGTTTCCAAAGTTCTCTGTTCTGCCTGTCCAGACTAAAACACAACCCCGTTTTTCGATTTAAAACAGGCTCAGCGTTTCCAAATGTCTCCGTTTTAGGGGCTCAGAAACACAGAGTAGTGTGGACGTGAGGCGTAAACGTAGCAAAAGTTATGCATTTTAAAACAAAAACATAGTAATGTGGATGTAACCTAAGTAATTCTGAATCTAGACCCTATCAGGGGGCCAGGTCAGAGCTACTGTTGGCTCTCTTTACACTTTAAGTGGTTTAAACTGGTTTAAGATTTAAGATTTCTGCCACTCATTCCCACTAGGGATGGGAATTGATAATCAGACAATCGGATAATCGGATCGGGCAATTTGTAACCGGTTCTCGATTTCCATCACTAATTCCCAGTTTACTCTGCTTACACAGTTGCATATTGTGAATTCAGGAGTGGTAGCCTAATTGGCCACACATAAGGGAAGGTGAACTACACGAGGACAGTCAGGGGAATTAAAAATATATAAAAACTGAACTATTGCTGACCTGTATGATCGTGGAAGGATCTGCAATTAATCATGCATCCCTGTTTAGATAGTGACAGATTAAGCGCCATTTGTATGCAAAGCTATGCCTCTCCACTTATTTGAGTCTAGGCAAAATTATGCTGACACGTCTTATTCCCCATTGCTTTGACACATCTCTGGCCTTTTTGTTTAGTCTCTGGATTCAGTCCTTGGGTTCATATCCTCTACCTGGTCTGCATATGCTGATTAATTACACATATCTGCAGTGACTATACAGTTTAGTGTATTTTGTAGCTATTTCTAAAAAAAAAAACGAATTAAAAGTTATTTTTCTGGCTGTAGTTTTCTTTTTTGGTTTACGCATACTCAGCTGGCTGGTGTTCCTTCTTAGAGCATCTTTCAGGTTGATTTGGTACATGTTGACAGATTGTCCGCTCCACCCACACGCACACGTTATGAAGCTTTGGCTTAACCATTTGTGGTGCAGCTTGAAACTGTTTTTGAAACTTAATTTTAGGTACTCATAAATTCCCCAGCCCTTTTTGAAGTAAAAACCTTGACCTTTAAGTGCTCTTTGATTAGGCCTATGAAGTGTAATTACAGACTCATTACTTCTAAGATTATTAGCATGATTTGAGCAATTCTCTGGAGATTGTGGATAGTTTGTCCTGGACCGAGTGAGCAGTGGAGCTAATGCTTAACATAATGCATTAATGCAACAACATCACACAGACGCTGCATACAATTCACATATCTGTCAGCATATACTTTATGACACCCAGGGCTGTTTTCACATGTTGTTTATCATTTCGCAGATTTTCATTGCATTTTTACTGAAGCTCATAAAGATATCCTCATAAATACTGGAACGCCTGTTTTTTTTTTTTCCTCTACTCAAAATATTTTTTCCAGTTAAATTAAAACTTGCATTTTCCACGCTAATCTATTTTTAAATCAGAAGACCATGTGTGATTTCCAGCATCTAAAAGAGTCTGTGAATAGTACATGGCAACCCATCCATCGGTTGGTTAAGCCAGAGTATTAATTATTTCATCAGACTGGGCAGAACAAACAACATTTGTCAGGCACATGGAACACAGATGTTTGAATAGTGATTAGTGATTGCTTTTTTTTTTTTACTGGATCTCTATGAATGAATGAATAAGAAAATGGAGTAGATCGTGGCTCATTTTAAAAATGATTGTATTCATATGATGATGAATATAGTCACATTTCCACATTGCAATCCATCCACCAGACCCGTCATTTTATATGCACCACCAAAGTCTGTTTGATGGAATAGAAGAAGATGGTATGAGAGAAGAATTTTAAGACCGTGCAACTGCCTTTTTCTCTGCCCTACTGCTTCTCGCTGTGAGGTGGTGGGGAAAGGGAAACAAGAGCTGCACCCAATTCTCTGAAATATTGAGATAATTTCTCATTTTTTCCTCGGTTGTTAATTTTTCAGTTGAGTAATTGAAGGGGAAAAAAAGTGTTGCTGCTGTAGGAAAGGTGGAGACGCAGCTGCTGAATTTAAGTGTGTTTGTATAAGAAGGCTAAATAACTCATTGGATAGTCTCATGCTGTACCTTGATAGGTTTGTAGTTTGATCTAAGTGTTTAGTACGCTAATATTGTTTTAACTGACATCCACAGACGATCTCTGCAGTATTAGAAATCCATGTGACACTACTGTACATTTGTAAATAGGGCTTTAGTTTGAGCCACAACACTGGGTTGCTGCCGCAGCATCATTGCTGTAGTAATTTTTGAGGCCGTGGTCTTTGGTACCGATGTGTGTTGCATTATATTGGGAGGTGTTTCTAAAATTCCCTGTTTGTTTATGACTATAAAAGTCAATTTAACCAAGTTTTATGGGGCACTGTATTAGATTGCATTACATTATGTAGGTTTTTTATTTTCTTCATTTCTCAAAACAGTACTTGAGCACTACTGCGTCATATGATGTTTTTTCCCCCCAGGAATAGAAGCTGTTCAGCATGTACCTTTTATTGCATTGCTGTGCTCAGTGATTGAGAAGACTCTTCAGTTAGGTGGCTGTCATTGCTCTGTTTGCTATAGGCCTCCACTCACATCACGTCGGAGAACTGACCTTGTTTTATATCCATGCAACTTGTCACCTTTTCTTATGCCTTTCTATTTTGTGCGTGCGTGGTTCGGATTCAGCTGCTGGAGTGTTATGAGAACACCAGCAAGACTGTAGGAGTCTTTTTTTGTCAATGAGGCAGTGGTATCCTTTTTTTTTAATATATGTATAAAAAAAAAATCTTGCTGCTCTGCCAACTGCTGCCCCATTGTCTTTTTTTGCTCTCAGGCTCTTCCTGTGTTCCTGTTAAAACAATATGTCACATTAGTCCATGGTAGCTGTAAGCAACTAAAAAAACCTTTTAAATGTCAGTGTAATGCAGTTTCTACGAAAAAAAATGTCCAAGAATAATGGGCTGCAATCAATTTTTCATGAGCAGTACATGTATTTTATTTGAAGATTTCTGGCTTTTTTTTGGTGGATTGTTCTTCCTGTCTCCTGCAAGTAAGCAGTCCTTTTGAAGCAGGGCCCAGGAACGGACACAATATAGACTTGCATCAGTATTCCCTCACATCTACTGTAGTAGCTATGCTAACTTTTAACTGACTACTATATACCGGAGATAAACCATATCTCAGGTATAACAGTACTGTGAATTCATTGCTGGAGACGGTGCTCTTGTCAGAATATATGAGGCATGTGTAAGATAAACTTGAAAAACTGTGAACCTATCCTTTTTTAACATGAGTGTAAAAGTATTTTCCAGTACATTTCACCAGGCAAGTGCTTAGATATTTTGCTCCAGAAACCATGACATTGGTCTTTCAGATGTTCAAAACCTGAAATGGATGAGATTAATGAAGTTTCTATCAATGCATGGCTAAGCATGACGAAGCAGGCAAAGTATATACTCATTAATCTTTTAAGACCCCTCCACTGTCATCCCAGGGGGAAAAGCCAAGTTGACTTCAGCTTCCTGAACTGTCACTGGTGGAAGGATGTTCTTAAGCTTTTCACTGACATGAAAGGCCTGGATAGACTGCCACCCTTGTTTCTTCATTACTTTTTTTTTTTTTTTTTTCAATCCTCCAACTTCCTCCTCTGCGTCTTAGCATTTCCTTCGACCCTATCTTTCTCCCAGCTCTGCTCAAAATCTCAAAAATAAAGCAGCTTTGCTGCTCATGCAAAGTCACTTACCTGAAAATAGGATCCAAAGCATTTCTGTTAGTTGTCCTTTCCGTTGTAGTTAACAATGTATTTTCCAGTACTTGTGGGAAGAAATAAGCCATAAAATGGAGGAGGCTGTCAGAGCAAAATGGTCTATAGTGTAAACATGAGAAATTGCTGCACTATGAACTAATCACAGGTCTTTCTTTTTCCATGTATCTACAGTATCTGCCAGGATTTGTTCAAGTTAGAAGCTTAAAACAAAAGTTTTGCCACATAGGAAGTGATGATTCTTCTCTAAATTTAATTGGTACTATATGTGCCAACTACTAATCTAAGATATAATGTATAAGCGTAAGATCAAGTATTGTTGTTCTTTTTTATTAAACCCAAACCCTTTTATCTTCATCACTACCATCCATCATTTTAATTCCCCCTAATTTAATGCTTCTGTCAAAACAGTATACCCTCTAAGAGATAAGTGGTATGTATCATAATGCATTGTTTGATGTGAGGTTTTCTATTAAATTCATCCTCATTTTGTTAAAAGTGTGAACAATGTACTGTGATATACTGCTGCTGAGAGACCACATTGACATACCAAATAAAATAATAATTTAGAGACTTAAACATAAGACACATCTCAGGCACTGCACTGTGGTGTTGAGTTGTGATAGCATCGTATCAAAAAAGGAAAAAAAAAGTTTTTTCATTAATGTATCTTAAAATTGAAATAACTTCTTCAGTCATTTTGCTTTTTATAAGTGATTAGCCTATTGAAAAAAGCGATAGGCCTACACATAAAACAGCCCATAGTTGGCATCAGTAATAGGTATTTGACAGGCTAATTGATTGTGAAATATTCTCTGATGTTTAATAAATGTTTTTTTAATTGGTCCAAGCTGCAGTAATGCTTTAATCTTGATTATCTTCAAATACACCACGGATGCAGCTAGAGATCCGGTCTCCAGGTTCTCTGGTTTCTTTGGGAAGAGCAGAACTTTTATGTGGGATGCTGTAGCTGTTGTCTTCTTTGTTTTCGTTCCGGCAGCCACCAACACTCCTTTGTGGTTTGGACAACCCACTCTCTCCTCGGTGCCTGTCCGACTTACCACCTGACGGGGTAAATGTGCCAGTACATTGCCTGTGCTGTGTGTCAGTGTGATTGTGACCACTGTTTAAGCCGTGCCAGTTTCTCAGCGTTTTGTGGTGGTGTTCACAAATTCCTACTAGACGTGGTCCATGATCATCTCCTTGTAAAAAGTAGCTTATTGCCAATCCCATCCTCTCATTGTCACTTTAAAAATGTAGTATTAAATGAATATTTCACCCCCAAAATGATCATTTGTATATCAATTACTCACCCTGTGTTGCCTTGAATTCATGAAGAAAACTTAGTTTTTCTTGCATGCCTCCATGGTAAATGAAGAATCCAAAAACTGAGAAAATTCTTAATTAGTTGAGCAATAGGGGGCCGTGTTTAACAGCAGCCTGCATAAGAAGTCTCATGCTTTCGCAGGCGTGCTACTCGTCCGGCTGGTACATAACAAATAGCACGCCTGTTTATGCTTTAGTGTTTTAAATAGTAAGGTTTTTGCGAAAATGCATGTGTTTGGGAAATACTGAACATACGACTGGATAAATTAGACATGAATTATACGGCACAAGTTTGTAAACTGATGTTTCGATATAGTTTTGCTGTTGTTAAATGAGCCCCCCTATTACTTCAATTTATCAAGAATTTTCTCAGTTTTTGGATTCTTCGTTCACCATAGAAACATGCGAGAAAAACAAGTTCTTTATGAATTCAAGGTAACACAGGGTGAGTAATTCATACACAAATGATAGTTGGGGGGTGAAGTAGGCCTATTCCTTTAATCATCAATATTTGTATACAATAGACCTTAAGCATGTATGGCCTAGATCCTTACCTCTCGTTAGGAGAAATCCATGTTTTTGTGCTTATTTTGTATCTAGTGTTGATGTATCCTCATTGGTCTTCCTACCCGTTCCTCAGTTCTTGTGCAGCATGTGAAAGGAATGACAAGTAGATTCCACCTGTTGACCTTCTCTTAATGTTTATCCATATACCCCAAATGTCTTTGGCCTATAATCGTTAAAGTTTTGAAAAGAGACTGCAGTTGACCGTGAGTCGGCTGAATTCTTAATGGTGTGTTCAAGTGCAAAGATGTGAGGCGCGACGTGAGGTGACACAAAATGTTTGATCAGTCAGCCTTTGTCGGATTTGAGGTCGGCTCAGAGTATCAGAGCCCTAAAGTGAAGTTTCTTTGACAAGAAAAGAAGTCCTTGCAATTCCTTAGATAAAGTGGCCATGTAACTTTTTCTCTGTTACTTTTCTAACCAGAGTATGCAGCCAGGGCAGTGTTGACATGTCTATAGTGTAGCACTAAACAAATGTGTTTCACCTCCAAGTGGCCTCAGACAATTGTGACTCACAACTTTGCAAATAAATATTGTGATTATGCATTTTCACCATCTTTTTGTTTTCATGTTTTTCATAGCATAGAGTACAACTCTCCCTGCATCCTCATTCAGTCTGTAAAGTCAATCAATCACTGTGCAGTAGTTGCTTTAAAGATAATTATTTAAAGCAGGACAGTTTCATATTAATGTGCACATTATGAACATTACATGACATTTCCATTCTCTGTTCTTAAACAAAGCAGAAGTACATTATTTGCACTTTTTCTTCACAAACCAAGCCCTAATATGAAAATGCAAATGAAAGCTTTGTTTTACTAAGTAATGACTATATTTAACATCACATCTTCTCAATCAGTTTTTAAATTGTATTCAAAGAAAAAGGACCTTGCACTCTTTCTTAGTACCACATTTATTAATAGCATTTTGATTGCGATCTTTGTCAGACTCTTCAAATTTATAACAAGTTGCTGACATTGTTTCTAATCAGATGTGTCATGGTGTGCTACCTAAGAATAAAGACAGGCAGAGCAGTCTGTATGTAACAGAATGTATAAACTATTATTACTCATAATAATACACCTGCATTGAAATGTTCAGTGTTATATACATCTGTTACATTAAAATTGACACTTTGACACAAAAAACATTAAACGTGCACATCTCTCACATTTGTCTATTTTAGTGTCATATCATCAGTAGTGAGGAAGAGAAAGAGGATTGTTTTCAGATGAAGTGAAATAAGTTTTGAATATCAAATTATCAGCCTAAATCTGCCACATTACTGAACAATTTTTCCAAACATGAATTTTGCATCTAAAAGCTATGTTTTATTTACATATGTTGAATAACGTCCCCTCAAAACACAGGGGACATTTCCTTACAAATGATAAAACCACTCTGCTAACCACAAACACTCAAGTGTTCATCCACACAGGGACTTTAGAATTGCTTCATTATATAAATAGTCCACCAAAAAACCATTAGTCTTGTACATCTGACAAGCACTGCCTGCTCATGGGCCTGTTTGAAGACGTTACTGTTATGCTGAGCCAGACATTTTTGTAAAAGAATATTCTATCAAAACGAGGACACTCTACATCTGAAAATAAGCGCCTTTTTAAGTCTCACATGCCACATTCGGTGACTATTCTGTCATGTCTATATATTGCATGGAGAATAGTTGTAATATTTTCAGCTCAGTTTTCATTCAATGTGTGAAATGCAGATCTTTGTGCAGCCCTTCTGTCTGTGCATCACATCTAATTAAAAACACAGCAGGTTAAGGCGTTTTTTTACACAAAGCACCCTCATTGTTATTCACAAATTCTCTAGCTCAAGCTCCTTTTGTTGTTACATTAACAACTTCAACTTAAAAAATACCGACCTGCCTCAACTCAACTACTCTTTCTTTTCTAGAAATGCTGTAAGAGATGTTTCACAGTCTTTTTCTTTCACAAATAACATTATTAACGCCAAGGCCAGCAGTTTTTTTATATATATATACAGAGGCAGCAATCTCCATTTTGAAAGAATGGTACACAGGAGCATCAAAGCCAAAGCAATGCAGTCAGCATTGTTTGCTTATAACCTTTAGAGAGAGTTATGCTTTTCGATAGCAGATGACAAATGCTTGGCTGATTTTTTTATGATTTTTTACCCAAATGAGCTTCATTCTCTAATGTCAGTTTTTGTCAGCGCAAAATGTTCCCATATCCCGAGAGTATTCTCCTTGGGGCTCTGAGTCACGCTTGCTCTCCACGTTCCCTCTCTCTGCGGAGCAGTTAAGGACTTTACGTTACATTTTAGTTAGACTGCCCTTGAGCACAGGAATATCATAAGAATTGGACTATACAGATGAGAAACGCCAATATATCATGTTCTCACACTTTTTTTTTCCTTAGTAGAAGGCAGTTAAAGACGCAACAGAGTTTTGTTGTAGAGTAAAGTCCCCGCATTATAAATCAATTACACATTTTGAATCCAAACATGCATTTGCTTCAGTCATCATTAGCAGTGTTTTGTCTCCTAAGTTGTTGTTTTCGGAGTGCTGAAAACGGAGAAATAATGTCTTGTGGTTTTTGTATTTTAGTCACAGCTTTTCTGAAAACTAATGATCTTTTCAATGCTGTGCGGCCCATTTCATAATTTCATTTAATGTCTTCATTTAACTCGGAGAGATGATGTATCACAGAGCTGTGTGGTTTATTGAAGGAGCAAGCTTCCACACCCATCAGTGTCCTGCTTGAGTCAAAACACTTGAGTATTACTACATATAAAAAGACAGCATTATGGTCTGTTTATCAATAAGCCTCCACAATAAATGTAGTTTTAAAGCACTGCAAAAATATCCTAGTAAAGTATAAGCTTGAATTCAGTCATTTCACTTTCACCTTCTTACATATTTTTGCAAATACTTCCAGCGTAATGGAATTTTTCTGAGATGCACTATTGATGTCTCGGGTCATAAATTCTTGTTGGTGGTCCGAGAGGCTGCGATGTTTATTATCACCTGCAATACTGAAGTGTTGGATGGTGCAAACAACATGGAAAAATGCAAATATGGTTCTGGTATGGTGCAAGAGGAAAGGTCATTAAAATTTGAATGGCTTATGTATTTGCAAATTATTCATGCAAATTCTATGACAATATGTCTATTACATTTATGAGATGTATCTATATATTTTAATGTTGACATTTTGGCTCACGGGTGGCACTAGATGGAAGCTGATGAACAATGGTTGATCATCCAAGGAGCATGAATGTATTCAATGCATTTTTTGGGAAATTGCTCTTTAGATTTTGATATTTATTGTGTACAAGTTGCTGCATTTTTTAAAATACTGCTTTTATCCAAAGCGCTTTACAAATTCTCTCTCACACATAAACACACACACACACACCGATGGCAGCCCAGATTTCAAGACACTGGCCAGTTGTTGCCATATTTTGCTTTGGAACAAACTGTTGAATGGACCGACTCCCTGATCAAGTAACCTCACCATCTCTAGCTCCCTGCTGCAGGGTTTCAACAGGGTCAGAAATCTACTTGCCCGCAGTAAATTTGTACTTGCCCATATACAAATTGCTTTATTTATTAGCGTATTAACACTAAAGTTTGTCAACTCTCAACAGAGATGAGGCAAAATGGCTCACTCCTTAGCGCCGGAAAAAAACAGTGTTTAATTTTTTTTTACCACTTGTGGGCAAGTGAGTTGCTAGATTTACTAACCCGACATGGCATTTTACTTGCCCCGGGCAATCCTTTGTTGAGTCCTGCGCTGGCGGTGTGGCAGACGTGGTTTGTGTTCCCAACAAAACACACTAAGGAATTCAGTTGGATCATAGAGGCTCTAAATAAGACATTACTCTCAGAACACATTTTTATTGTTTTAGAAATAAGTTAAAGTTTGTGTGTTTATACTTCATCACCTTAAAGACTTTGTTTGCATTCACAATTCACATGCATATTGGCACAACATAACTGCTGATATACAGCAGTTACTGTAGTTTTATTGAGTGCCTTGGGTATTTCACATTTTACAACATATCACTTCTAAATGATTAAATGGCTGATAAGAGTCACATTCATTGCTGATGTTATGGAGAAAAATGCTTTGCAGCTAATGTTATAAAATCCATCCTGAGCTCTTGTTTCCAAGATGTTTCAGATATCTCAGGGAATTGCTTAGATGTTATTTACATCTATTATTCATTTTTAACTAAGAACTAACTTATTTTCATGAAATCTGGAAGCAGCTCATCATATTTAAGACCAGTGAGTGGCCTTAGTAGAGTGGCAGTTCAGTTCCTTGCCCAAAGGCACTTTGGAAAGCATGTCTGGTTCACTCCCCCTGCAACATTTTTTCTTGCTGCTTCAGGCTTGCAGATCTGCAACTTTTAGGTGACAATTTTGTCTAACAATTAGGCTACCACCACACAATATGTCCTTAAGTAGTGTCACTTTGAAAACTTGTCTGTCCTACTTTCCATAAGCTAAAATTAGATGGAAACACATGTTTTCTCTACCCTTTTTGAAGTGAAAACTTATCTCCTTTTTCCTAACAGATCCCTCGTGGAGGACGACGACGCTCACATGAAAGTTGCTCTGGGCTATGGTGATATGGGCATCTCTGCTCACCTTCAGGCATCAAAGACTGGAAACACTCGATTTTTCACAAGCAACACACACAGCTCAGTGGTTCTTCAGGTGAGAGTTCAGACACGTAGCGACAACACCAAATATCATCATTGACTAATAATGTTTCAATTTTTCCTTATTGTTCCTTTAGAGATCCTGTGTGTAATGTAGGTTATATAGCACAATCCTAGCCTGGCATCGCTGGACTAATTTGTGAATGCATATTAGTCTGGAACCTCTCTGTTGATTTTCGATTTCCAAGAAGCGTTATCAATGGCACAGTCCAAAATGGCTCTGGGCACAATTGGATAGACCTGCAACCAATCAGAGCAACACGCTGAGCGACACATGCAGGTCGGGATGGTGCTTGGTCTGTTGTGAAGCAGGAGGAAAAATAGCAGCCTGGTCACAAACTTTCTCAAATTACAGATAAAGAAAGTACACTAAAATGTGTTTCTGAAAACATTTCAGGCGAGAAATAGGCAATACAGTTGATCAACACGGCCTAGTTTGACAGTTTTGTCTGAGTTTTGTGCCTCATGTGTTGCGGTAGACAGATATTCTGTAACTACATTCTAGCATGGCCCTCCTCGGTCAGCCATCGTCTTAAACCCACCCCATATTAGATTTAAATGGTTGTTATTGGATCTACGAGATTCTGATCGATTGGAAATCCATTTGAATGGAGCGGAGCCAGACGGATCTGACAGAGCAAATGAAACATGAGGTCAGCAGATAACGGCTGGTTCCCAGGCTAGCACAATCCATGACATTGTGCTGATTGCAGGCTGGTAAGGCAGTGATTCAGATTTCTTACCACCACTTTTGAAATGAGATAAATATCTATCCAAGTTAATCTACACCTACTAAAAGACCAAAAACTGGTTAATTTGCAAAATTAAACATACGATCATGGCATGAATTACAGGATACAATTTAATAGCTTAGGTAATATTTCAATGATTAGCTAAAAGCATTTGGGATTTGGTTTCTGTGTAATTTGATATGAGAGTGAGCACAACAAGACCATTATGAAACACTGCTGATCGAGAATATAACAGAAAATAATTATAATTCTTTTCATTTAAGTTCTTGAAGTGATCTACTTTCTTCATAAAAATGTGTATTTGAAGAAGTCACTTAACATTTAAAGCACATGGCATCATATTGATAAAGAACATAAACTACCCTCGCACTGAAGTCTAGCCAAACTTAATATTGCATCTTTTATTCTGAGCCATGCTCACAAAAAGAACAAGAACAGATGTGAACGCCCCCTGACCTGCTTCAGTGCTCGCCAGTGGGAGAAAGCCAACACCAGACTCATTCTCGTTTTGGAAGGAGATTTGTCCGCTTAGCGTTTCGCCACGCTATATTTATGTTTTTTCTGCACTGTGTGTCTGCCATTATCGTAGCTTCCTCTTGGATGCGTGCTTACAATCTGCCACCTGGTCGCTACCTTTTTATAGAGTCTAGCCCTCACACCCTGCGTGCTGTGGCTGGGGTCTACACATGCAGAAATGTCCTTACATGGCAAAAAGAAAATGCAGGCAGCGGGCAGGGTCTCTGCAGATACAGACACCACCGCACACTTCTAGGGATTGAGAGGGATTCTTTTTGTATCATACATTGTGTTTGTTTTTAGGAAAATCCTACTTATTGTGCCTTTTTAAGAGAAGCAGAAACTGTTCATAATATGATAAAACAATATGCATTCTGAAATATATAAAATAGATACATGACAAAAAACAAGTGGGAATCAGCATCACAAATTATTCAGGAAAATTTGTTTAGAAGAACTTATGGATTTCATTTTACATAGCAAGATACGGTATTACAGCAAACATTTCCAATCTGCCTGCGTTTGCATGTTGCCACCGATTTGCATAAAGTTAGATCAACCTTGGGTTGTTGTAGTGAGTGCTGCCACAGCAATGGCTGCCCTTCGTCACCAACGCTCATTGAAAATGAATGGCTGTTGGCTGCTTTTGCTGCACATTAATCTCTTGGTGTCAGAGCACAGTAAGGGAATGATAATGATTTTCCTCGGCCATCTGATTTTACACCCTGTAGCCACAGCTAGTTAGCAAACTCACTTGGTCTGACTTAGCCGGTGCATTTGGAAGCAAAGCAACCAATCTAAAACTTTTCCATTGATTGTTCCTCATTTAATGCAAAAAGCATAAGATGTGTGTGTAGGTATAATGAAATCATGTGTGCAGATAAGTGATATGTTTTGAGGAAAAAAACATCAGACCACATGTGAGGACAGCCTCAGGTACACAGCAGCCAATCGATTAAACAGTGGGCACAAAATATGACTCTCCAAAGAGTCACTGCAGTTAACTACATCATGTAAATTAACAGTGCAGCCATTCAAGTCATCAATAACCTCACTGATTAAAGGATAAGGATGGGATTATTTGTATTAAATATCAACATTTTACCCAAAGAGAAGGGATTAATCTGCGTAGTCAAAGTCTGATATTCTGCAGCTAATGCCTCCATGTTGTACTATACCTACAAGGGGATAATATACTGTAGCTGATGCTCCAAACATATAATTATCAATGAGTTAAATGCAAGACCTCACAATCAGTCAGACAGCTCAAATAGACAAACTTACCAAACTTATCAGAAAAATTAACAATTGAACATACATCAGAGTGATAAGAACTACCTAAAATGACAGAAACCATCTTCAGTTTGGCCCATGTCCCATCCACTAACATGGAGGGGGCGGGACTTATGACCTATACTGCAGCCAGCCACCAGGGGGC
>JAOVVB010107134.1:0-12885 GCA_028570985.1 Heterobranchus longifilis | reverse complement strand
AGGAATATTGACAGGAATGTGCAAATGTTCACAGTATAAGCGGTATATGTAATGTGCAAGTATAACAGTAAAAATTGTGTTAATGTAACGCATCATGATATACGAGTTGAGTGGTCAGATATGATTGTAGTTCCAATACAGAGCATGCAACTGCAGACTCTTGTCCTTAGTTGGGCTTTTATGTGTAATTAAAATATACAGCTTTCACTATATCATAAAACCACACTGCACTACAAATATGGAAATACAATAAAAAAACACACACCACACAGTACACATAGGCCATTAGCTACACCAATACACCTTGGTAATTTACAGTACAATTATCTAAAATGGGTACAGCTCGTGAAGCCTTCAATATAACGCCAGTTAGGCCTAATATACCGTGAGTAGTACACGCTACAGATACTTTGTGTGATTGTTTATTTTGAGTGTTGTTAAATAATCCCCTGCAGGAGAGAGTAAGCTAAACTTCTCAGGCCAGGGAGCCTGCTTTCACAGTATTTGAGGAAGTGACAATAAATAACCACAACACAAAAGGCTTTCCCTGTGCAGAAGACGGGGGCGCAAACACAAACAGCCAACAAACTAAAAAGTTTCAAGTTATGCGTAGTCTGTTAGTAGCTCGTTAGTTTGTAGCGGAGGCCCCACAACACAGGAAACAGCGCTACAACTAGGCGCGCCTCTAACAATTCCCAATCCACACACACACACACGCACACACTCAGTCCTCTTCCTCACAATAGACAGACATTCCTTGTTTTGTGTTTCATGCAAAACTAGCTGACAAATTCACGACACATGGGATTTGCATTCGCACAGTTTAGGCAAATCTGACGCAAAGAAATCCCGCATACAGCCACATGAGAAACAATGCAGCCGGGTCGCTTTTCTAATCACAATCCTTCCCAAACTTGTGCAATCTGAGAGCAGAGAGCTAGGGCGAGCTAACGATGGAGCATGCAAGTTTTCGTACGTACCAACACCATACTTTTCCTTTTTAGTGGGCACCCAGCGAGACATTCTCCTTGTCGAGGCTTCCCCCGAGTTGTCGTGTATCCTGTTAGGGAAAGTCCAGACGTGACCTCTTGGTATTAAAGTAGACTTTTTTTCTCAGTTTTCTCTGAGCTTTGGGGAGCCACTCCGAGCAGCCATTTTCCTCCAGTGACAGGACGCTCCGCAAGGGGGAGGACGGGAACAACTTTTTCAGCCTGCTGTAGGCGTTCATACAGCAGGAGCCCCGCTCAACTTCCACTGCTGTTTATAACTGAGGCGGAAACTGCTGCATGGCCGGCGACAAGTTTTATATGGATGGTTAGTTGAACATGCAGGAGCATAGTATTATAAATGTGACATCTACAGGTGGAAAATAAAAAAGCTGGGTGAACTATGTGACCTTCGCTTGGTCATCACATCCACTAATACACAAAGACAAATATTCTAGAGAATAAATTATTCGCTTATAGGCCAATGTTTTTAGCCTACATCACTTTTATTGTAAGCTTTGACTACTAAAACTTTTAGGCTACTATGAATTTAAAAAAAAGCAAAACAAATTGCTTAGTTTGATTTTCTTCTGCCAAAACAAAACAAACAGATTTTTTTTTCCCCTCAAACATGGAACTAGTCTAATTAAAAATTTAAAAAAAAATAAAACTAAACAAGAATAATAAAATGAAGTACACATAACAAACTCTCAATATACAAATTGTCATAAACATAAATAAACAACACCAATATGTCCTACCCATTCTCCATAACTCAAACAATGAAATCATATTGTGTTTTAGATATTTTCCTCTAAGTGTGTGTTTTAATGTAGTTTTTAATGTATTGTATTTTTATTTATAATGATGTATTGTATTTTATTGTATTTATATTGTATGTGATGTACGGCGACCTTGAGTGCCATGAAAGGCGCCTTATAAATGAAATGTATTATTATTATTATTATTATTATGATATGTGTGCAAACACATCATCGCTGAATTCTGTCTGACAGCTTCAATATTACAGAAATCAGTCTAAAATGATTACATTTCCCAGAGTACTATTCTGTTGAGGGAACAACATCCTAAAATGACATTTTCATTCTTATTACAGAGTTACTTTTGGAAAGTCAGAGAGAAAAACATTTTTTTTTTTTCTGGGGAAAAAATGTCCTCAAGTGAAGAGACAAACAAATCTATCATTGGTTGACGTTTCTGCAGCTTCATAAAACATTTTCCCATATCAAGGACAATATCATATTTCAGTGACAGCAAATAAATGGTAGAATTGAAGATAAGATGGTTTTGGCAGGAAGGCGAATAAAAATAAATCAACCTTGTACCTTTAACTAACAATATTTGCCCTTTGCTGTAATTTACCTTCTATGGTGTTTACTGGCACATGAAAAAACAGGCTCGATTCAAGTTCGACTGTATTTTGAAATGGAGTCATTTTTTTCTGATAGGCTTTCGGAGCACACGGACCTGTAAACATCTGTTTCCTCATAACCATTAATGGTTGTGTTTTGGAGTCATTTCATCCTTAACTAGTAAACACTCCAAATTTGAATACAAACATGCTTGGTATGAATGTTTCCTCAGAGTGGAAGGTTTGCTTCCAATGCCAGATTTCTGTCCACGCTGCCAATAAATCACTATCTTACACCACAGAGCACTCAATAGCTCTGGCTTTAATCCCCGTCATTCTTTCGTTGGTTGTCACAGCTAATCAGACGCTACCTCTTTCCAAATCGCAATAGTATGTTCAGAAAATTGACTGCATGTCTTGTATCCTAAAGGAGGAAAAGCACGATCACTGATTACCAGGACTGACTTCACCTTGCACATCCCTTTTAGACTGAAAGTCTGAAAGACTGAAATGCACCGATTTTTTCAGACCAAGTACAAGTACCTACATTTTGGTACTTGCCGATACCGAGTACAGATACGAGTACTACATGTTTTTTTCTATACCGGTGCCAAAATGTTACTTTTAAAACGGAGCTGGTGCCCAAAAGAATTCTTTAAACTGATGCATATTATGTATCACATTAAGGCCATATGACAAATTTAAAGAATTTATTTAAAATGTAACAACAATAACTTATTTCAATTAGGAACAAACTGATGGCAGAAGGGTTCTTTACAACAACAGCTTTCTCAGAGTTCAGGAGTTTACCTGAATGCACCACGAATTAACAAGGGGCAACTGAACTAGGACTGCCCCCTCTTAGTCGATCAGTCGACTAATCAGTCGTTTTGGTCTTAGTCGACTAGGATTTCTTTAATTCAATTTAATTCAGTTTTATTTATAGTGTCAAATCATAACAGAAGTTATCACAGGACACTTTTCATATAAAGCAGGACTAGAACAGGCTCAATGATTTTCAAGACAATATTAAATGTGCCGACATCACCCAAGAGCAAGTGTTAAGACACGACAGTGGCGAGAAAAAACTGCCTAAACAGAAAAAAAGACGATTAGTCATTTTTTAATGTTTTTTTCATGCTGAATGACTTATTTCCATGAAACTTATGAGCACATCTCTGGTAAACACACAATTTAAAGTGGTGCTTTTGTATAATTCTTTGTGGAGAAATTCAGTTTTACAGATCTGTCGATCAAATCAACTAATTGATTAGTCGACAAGATCATATGAGTGTTAGTCGACTAAGAGATTCTTTGGTCGAGGACAATAAACTGAACACACCATTAAGTTCCATCTGTGGTCAGTGGCCGGCACATGTTTGTTGTTTGTTTAGATAACTCACGGAAGGCAAATGTTGCCACACAGGAGGATTTTACAGTTCTGATCTTTCTCCATCATCTCCAACTCGCCTGTCAGTGTTTGTGCACACTGTACTATTTAGCAGACCTAGGAGATTACGCAAGACGGCAAATGCCTTTGGATTGTCAAGACAAGTGGTTTCGGAAATAATAAGGCAAGTCTGTGCAGCAATTATAGTCTGCTTGGGCCCTGTGTATAAACAGTTAGATTTCACTGAGTCCAAAGTAGAGGAACTTGTAGCACAGTTTCGCTTGGGCCCTGTGTATACACAGTTACATTTCACTGAGTCCAAAGTAGAGGAACTTGTAGCATGGTTTCGCTTGGGCCCTGTGTATACACAGTTACATGTCACTGAGTCCAAAGTAGAGGAGTACATAGCATCCATTCACATGTGAACGGAAAGATTCTCCATATCCGTGCTTGTGTGTACGCGATTATTGTTTTTAAACGGGTGAGGAAAAACCCGTTTTCAAAAACACCCATGTACGTGTGGACTAGGCATCCGACTCATTGCAGATTTGACCTATTGGCCTTCTTTGTAGCTCTATACTCCACACATGCATTACTGGGCCTCAAAAATGGTGGCAAATGAAGCCTTTGACAGCAATTTAGCATAGTGCTCTGTCTCTGTATCACATTTTATCACTGCAATGAGGGGAGTTACTGTTACAGTCAGCACTATTAAACTCAATTAGGCTTTCCACCATGCATTCCCATGAGAGGATAAAATCGATCCTTCACTACCTTGAAATTTTCAGAAGTCGGGGAGAGCTTGTTTGTAATGTGCGAACAAGCTCAGCACATAGTCAATTACCCACGAGGCTTCGTAAGATATGCACGTTTGCTTTTGATGCCATGAATTTATCCAATCTCTGTCTCATTAACATACTGTAAGATACTAAAAGGAATATTTTAACTTGAAAGCATGTAAAGAAAGGGCACCTGAGGGACAGACAGCACATGTACAATAGATGTGAGCTCATGTCTATTTAAAGTAAAGCATTTAGCAGTTACTGCACTGCAGCCTCTCCCGAGGGTGACACATTCAGTAAATCCCTGTCCACCGTGCTGTCTCTGCAAACACAGTGACGGGAAGCCTGATGCCTGCCAATGTGCAACCGGCAGGCTATAGCTACAAACCCATTTTCACAATGTGCATACTAATTACTGAGGTATAGGGGTGTGAATCTTTTGATATCTCTCGATTCAATTTTGATTGGATTCACGTAGGGGTGCTAATTTTAGGATCTACTTCAGTTTGCTAATAAAGGCGGTGTGGCAAATGATGGTATGAAAGCAGAGTAATGTGTGTATAAAATTATGAAGTTTTCATATTTGAAGAAGTTATATCAACTGATTGCAATAATGTAAACACACGAAGGTAAACCTAAGACAAAAGGAAGCATTTATTTATACTAAACTTGCACAAATAAACACTTTTCATGGATAGACTAGGGTTTGACTAGGTAAAAAGTTATACATTTGATCCGCAACTGTGTATTCACACTCAAAAAATTTTTGGGGGTTGATACCATTATTGTTACACAGATTTGGTGCTTTTTTTTACCACTCGAGGATAGATAAAAATGGTCCAAAATACCACATTAAGGTATCACTAACACTCAGGTCATACACTAATTATTATGTCAATAAAACAAGAAATACATGCATAGAAACTCGTTAAAATTATGATCCAAACACGTCAAATTGCACTGACATCGTTAGGATCTTCGATCTTCGATGTTTTGCAAAGTACCGGTCTGAGGTATAGGAGGTCAATCAAGGCAAATGCATTAATGGAGCAGTATGTTCTTAATTGCTGTAATTACCACTAAGTTCTTCATTAAAGGAAATGAAATCAACTATTCTGACCTAACTTGTTGAAATTGATTAAATGGGAGTTTCCTCATTCGCCTCATTGGAACAAGCACCTCGTAGCCATTAGAGGAGCTGCATCTTCAGGGATTTCCTTATCCAATTAAACATTCCGCCGAGGTGTTTGCCACTTGATTCCCATAAATCACTACGTAAACAAAGCCAGCGTTGAGGCACCGGTGTTTCCAAAGGCGACACCATGCATTGCAATTACTAATTGGGCTTTCTCCAGACTTACAGAGACTCCAAACTTTGTGAGATTCAGACTTCACGGAGTCCGAATCGATCTGAAATTACAGCTCACATATTTGAGGATCTTTAAACTTGCTCGTCGTGTATGGTTGCACAGGGGTGGAGAGCCCTATAAAATAGCATTTGCTCTGTCACTTTGCGAGTCACATGACGAAGGATTAACCGACAGTGAAATTAGACCTCCATCATATGCATTGAGTCTGACTGATACCAGATAACCCCATAAAACTCCAGCCCTGCCTCCCTCTAATCCTCCGATATCGCCAGTTAATAAAGCCAGTGTGCAGACAGAAGGCAATCCAGCTCAATACAACTATTGCATGGTTGAGGGGATCTTTATTTGTGCTGTCTACTTTACAGGCGACACTCATACGCCCTCATAATCTGTGATATATGTACTGTTTTCATCCAGTGAAGTGATGAGATAAATGCATATATACAAACTATACTCGCTGCAGCTGCACAAGACGCCGCAGCTCATAATCAGGAAGGAGGAAATATTTTGTACACCCAGTGCTTGCATGTGTGTGCTGTTTGCTCTGGCTCACCAGGTCGCTTCAAATTTTTTCCAAATATTTGATCTGATTACTGTGATCGTGCTATGACAGTCTACATCACAGTGTACATACCCAAAGGGAACAGAATCATAATTTCTTCTGCAACACACCTCGTGATATAGAAATTGGTTATTAGAAACTCTCCCTTTTATGTGTGCACGGCTTCTCTGCAGTAACAAGTCTCCCAGAGCCCGGGGGCGACTGAGTAGTCTCTCTCTGAAAAATGAAACGGTGTTCATTTAATGCTTATGAGATTCACTTCATGATAACTTCTCTCACATGCACTCAAAAGGACAGGGTGAGCTCAGCAAAGTGCCACTTTGAATCAGCGGGGAACGAAGAGTGACCGGGCCGAGCCAAGGTGCGGCTACAGATGTTGTTCCACATAAGCAGTAAGCCCTGTCTGCAGTGAACTGCTCCCCAGAGTCCTGAATGATTACTATAATGTGATGTATGTCAGATGCTGTTTCATTTTTGCTGCTCCTTCAGTTGTAGCAGCAAACACTGCAGACAGTCCGTGTTTTCAGAATGAACATGTAGATCACAATGATGTTTTAGGCATTTGAATTTAAATCACCCATATTTTTGCTTCCTCCTCTTAGTCGATTAGTCGACTAATCGGTCGTTTTGGTCTTCGTCTAACATTTCTTTAGCCAATTACTCATTTTTGTATGTTTTTGTATGTATCGAGGACAGCCCTACTACGTTTGTACAGTTTGTTTACATCTTGGCAAACTGGCACCATTAAAAGTTTGACGAATTAGCTGTTACCAAGTCCTGTTTGCAACTACACTGAAAAAAAAGAAAACATTGGATGAACTTAAAAAAATTGAAGTGATCGATCACACAAACTATTTGATGTTGACTCATTTAATATATTTAAATCAGTTAAACCTGTATTTTTTCTCCATGCAAACTATTGTTTGCAAGTTGTCTTTATTGACTTAGAGTAAATATTATATTAAGTTTAACCTAAAATGTTTAACTTCATTCAACCATTTTTTGAAGGTTGGATTATTTAATGTTGTCTCAATTGAAACATGTTAATTTGATGTCCCGCTCTGGACCCGCTGCCAGTTTATATTGTATCAAAATGGAAAAAAAAATAGGTTCAACCATAAATATAAATTTGAAAGTTTAGTTTAAATGAACAAATTAATAATTTTCAGATATTAGAATGAGAAATAAACACATTAAACGAACGACAGCATTGTTTTACTTTTTGTAGTGTACCACTGGATTACTTTGATACTGAAGAAAATTTTAAAACATGATGATTCTCAGGCAAGCTCTGGAGTTATAGCGTCTTTTTTTCTATGATTTCTAAGCGGGAATATGGTCGTCTATTCATGATGGACTTTAGAGATAATGTTATCCTCTGAATATGCAAATCATATCGAATCTAAAGATATGTCTATGTCTGTGTGACACAATTTGACTGAGTTATGACTCAGAAAAGGAGTGTGATTTTTGAAGCAAACTACAATAATACCCCTTTTCCAACAAAATTAGCATGTATATGCAGTTTTTTTTAAACCTGCTTAAATAGGCCTCCTTTCTCATTGACAGTAGACGACTGTACCTTTCTGGGTTTTTTTTCTGCTGTGTCACGTTCGACGTCACAAATGCCCCAGAGAACAGGGTTAGTAAACAGTTGAAAGCAGCATGTAGGCCAGTGACAATGTTACGGCGGTAACTTATTTTATATATGTTACTTATTCGGTCTCTTTTTCAAACGATGTTCGAGCGCTGCATGGACGGAGACGGACAGAAGTGTCGCAGAAGTTACCTAGGTCTATCTGTGGACACACAGTAGCTACAGTTAATGTTAGGAAAAGTGTGTGGGGGGGGGGGTTGCAGACGCAGGCTATACTGCAGTCATTTGTCCCGGGAATGAATGACGATTGTAACCTTTCCCAGTTTTGTCCAGTGGGAAAGGGGCTTAACTAACCTGCATGCACCTGTCCCTTTTCATTTCACACAATATCTTACCCTCACTCAGCTCTCCCACACCTCCCTACGCCTAACAGTCTGAAAACTGTAATGGAGCAGCCTGTACAGTGAACAGCAGTAATTGTTTGAAATATGATCCGCAGTCTTGGGTCGGTCACAGATAAGAGTTGTGTACACTAAGTACAGTAGATGCATATAAAGGTCTAAAGCAGTGGTTCCCAACCTGGGGGTCCCGACCCTCACTATGGGTCACCAAAGCTTCACAGGGGGTTGCAAGGCCTTTTTGATTTTAAGGGGTGTAAGACAACTTTTAAAAACATATATATATACAGTATATGTTCCTGAAGCTGGAGGTATAGTTGCTGTTTAATCACCCGCTCGCATAGACATCGTGTTGCGTCATCTGAGTACATACACAATGAACAGACAAAACGGACGCAGGATACACGAGACAGCGTCATGCATACGCGTAGTTAAAAGCAAGTATATCTCCAGCTGTAGTGGGGGTCATCAAATTTACTCGATGATAGAAAAGGGGTCCCTTAAAGGCATAATATGTATGAATTTTTGGCTTCTATTTGTAAACACAACTGTGAAAGATGCCCCCCCCCCCTCCTGCTCAGAGAGAGAGAGAGAGGGTAGAGCGAGCTAGACACTGAGTGAAGAGAGAGATTAAAACTTTATTTCCTGATTGTTTCATGGCAGCTACATTACAAAAGCACAACATAAACTCTCAAACAGTTCTCAAAACACATCGCTGTGTGGTTTTATATGTCATGTTGTTCTGCCCTCGTCTCTCTTCTTCTTCTTTGAGACTGCAGCGCTGCTCTGTCTCTTTCACCGGCGCCCGAGGGGGGGGGGCGGGAGAGTACACATGTGCCCCTGTGTGTGGAAGTAAGCCTATAATAACCTGTTTGTCTTCAAATACCACCGACTTGTATCATATTCAACCTATATAGAAGCTACAGGCTCATTGTTTTATAACACATCCGTGTAACAGGCCGCCTTGTGTTGCTGTGAAACAGTCAGTCTGCCGAGAGGCTGTGGGCGGTGACGAGCTGCGACTGTGAGGGATGATGCACGCTCTGTTATTGGCTGGGGGCTACACCCTACATGGGGACACCAGTCTGCTTGACCATGGCCACAAACGTCCCGCACACTATGTCAACAGAACAAAATAGTGAAATACAGGCAGAGGGCAGGGTCTCTGCAGAAACAGACACCATCACACACTTCTAGTGGCTCATAAGTGATGATTGAGAGGGATTACTTAGTCTATACATTGAAACATGAAATGCATGGATTATATTTTAATAATTCGTGTCCTACAGCCTCACTGTACACAGCCTAACATGCAGCAATTTATAAAAAGCTACTGGTTGCATGGCAACTAGTGGCACCTCACGAGTGTCACAGGAAATACGTTCTCTCCTAAATTGGCACTCAGTCACCAAAACTTTAAGCACCCCCGGTCTAAAGTAAAGGTCTTCAAGTATCTCAGGAAGTGTTAGTCAGGAAGTGTTTGCATCCTTTGAAAAACAGGGTTCAAATTTCGAGAGCAACTTATTAATTGATTGGCTGATTGCGTATTTAATCTTCACCATCTTAAGGGTTTGTCGCCCAGGAGCTTTGAAGCAGAGGATGAGAACAGGATGAGTAAGCTCACCGAGGAGAGAAAGTTTCTCATTTGTCCTCTATCCCTGGATAGATTAGTCTGGCTTGATTAAATTCACTCTATGAATTCAAGTTATTTTTTAAGCTAAAATGCCAAAAACATAACTGGGTCCAGCTTCTCAAATATGAATGCCTTCGGGATTCAGGCTGTTGGCCGTCAAAACAAGCAATTTGGAGATGTCACCTCTGGTTATGAGAAACTGTGATGGGAATTTTACACTAGTTTCTGATATTTTATAGCCCAAATGAATGAATTGATTTAAGCCCTAAAAAACAACTTGTAATGTGAAATTTCTCAGCTCAAACTTGCTTTTTGTGCTCAGTGCTCTGGTTCAACATACACCATGTTGAAATATGAATTTATACTTATTAGAGTTATTTTGATCAACAGCTGTTTTTGCTTCTATAAAAATGCATCACTTTCCACTTATGCTTTATATTTAACGAGGAAATTATGTCCATTTTCTAAGAAAAGCTGAGAATTATTGCTCAAAATATGGGATGTATGCTTTTCCCCCCAACATACTCGGCGAAATAAACCTCTTACGAAACAAATATCAAAGTCATCAGAAGCTCAGTTCTTTTCCATGGAAAATAAATTGTAAATTGAAATTTATTAGCTTAATTTTTTAATTTAAACTCTCATTGCTTTAGTGTTTTATGTTCAGTACTCTGGTCCCACATAGAAATATATATTAATATATTTACTCCACTTTCTTAGATTCATTTTGATCAAACCGCTCGTTATTACCTCCGCCAAGGAGCTCATGTTTTTGATTCGGTTTGTTTGTTTGTCAGCAGGATTACAGAAAAATTACTGGCCCGATTTTCATGAAACTTGGCGGAAACGTGTAGCATGGGCTAGGGCTGAATAACTTGGAAAAAATATCTAATTGCGATTATTTTGACTGATATTACAATTGCGATATGATTCACAATATTGGGGGGGAATGATCATTTTTGCATCATTATTCTCATTTTCAAAAAAAGATTTTTTTGCACAGACCTGTACCAAACAGATTTTTTCTTAAGTCTGTAGAATACAATTTGTCACCTGGGACACATTATAGCACCACAATACTTCATTCTATTTTATTTAACACATATTTTGCCTTTAAACAAATGTTGTGCCTCCTGTGATTTAGATATTGCGCTAGTCCATATTGCGATTGCAATAAAATTCAGATTAATTGTTCAGGAAGAACCCATTACATTTTGGAGCAGATCTGAATCACAGGGCAGATACACTAATTATCTTTCACTTTAGTTAACATTGCGAGATAGGGCATGGTCTTGGCGGAGGTCTGCGCTCTCTGAGTGCCATTCTAGTTGTTGTTGCTGTTTTTGTTTTTTTTTATATCATTTTCCACTGTAAGCTTCACTTTTGCAAGTCAAAGACAAAATCTCCAATTCAATGAATCGGACAGCTGTAATTCCACAAGTGGAAAGTGGGCGCTTTAATTTCCTGTCCAGCAACAATACAGCTGCATAATCAGGCTCCATTGCTCTCTAAAGGGAGAGAATGAATAGGTCCACTAAGGATTAAGGTAAATAAAAGAAGACTCTGTGTGTGTGCGTGCATGCGTGCGTGCGTGTGCATGTGTCACAGAGGGAATGAGATGGAGGAGGCGGCAATCTGTCAGCAGGACATTTCTCTTGGTCAAACACTGAACACACCCCACAGCGTTTGATTGCTCTCCGGGTAGTGGAGCTGCTGATGCCTCCTGTATAAGGTCAATAAAAGTAATGCAGCACAGAAGGAGGAATGACTGTGAATTATTTAGTGGGGGAAGATTTGAAATTTTCTCGATACTGCAGCAGCAGCAGGGGAGGGAAATTAAAAAAGAACTCTTGCCCACGTTCAGACCGCACTACTTAATCAGCCCTTATTTTCCACTGCTGTCCTGATAGGAGACAAAGCTCGGGGGCCTTATCTCCTCTGGTGTGTGTGTGTGTGGGGGGGGGTTTAATCTCCTCAATGGCACTTTGAGAATTATAAAATGTGAGAAAAATCAACATTCAGAATTTTAAGAACTGTTTTTCGTATTGCACAGCTGCTCCTTCTGATTGTGGCATTATTGATGCGGAGAGAAGCAGCAGCAGTAAATTCGGCTGCTTGGTGATTGATTGCACACAATGACACGGAGGAAGCTGATTTAAACACAACTCTTGATTGCAAATCATTCTGTGGTAAAACACAGTGATAAGGCAGGGAGTAGTCTGGCTGGGTACGTAAGCAGTTTCGGCATAAAGCCTTGCACTTCCGCCGGGAGGAGACTCCGGCCAGAGGAAGTCCCTCCTTCCTTCCGTGTGGTTCTCGAAGTCCCTTCGCTCCCAAGACGATTGTGATTGGTTTAAAGAAATCTAAACAGGCCAGGGAGTTGTTTCCACTATACCGGAGTGAAAGACATTCAATCCAGATCTACACCCCAGCACGGACACAGTGCTGTGGAGATAGGTCTGGCTACAAGACTATGCAGGGAGTAGAAGAATGAGAAAGTCTGTGGTGTGTTGGTTAGAAGGTAAAAGTGCTTAATGCTTGATTTACAAATGCAATATGTGTGACCAAATTACATTAGGTATACTGATTACATTTTAAGCAGGTAATCAGTCATAGGTGGCAGTTTGTAAATTGAAGCAAACAGCATTATTAAGCTGAAATATTTGGTTGGCTTTTATTTTGGAGGAAATATTCACTGAACTTGTTTTTTTTATGAAAAGAAAAAGGAAAATATATTTTTTCCTGTGCCAACAGACAGGATTTTTTTTTTTACAAAGGATGAAAGCAATATAATA
>JAOVVB010107123.1:0-12885 GCA_028570985.1 Heterobranchus longifilis | reverse complement strand
CGCCCCGATCAACCAGAGGAGGCGCTAGTGCAGCGACCAGGACACATACCCCTATCCGACTTTCCCATCCTCAGACACGGCCAATTGTGCCTGTATGGACGCCAGACCAAGCCGGAGGCAACACAGGGGATCGAACCTGCGACCCTTGTGTTGGTAGGCAGGGAATCTACCACTGCGCTACCCAGGCGCCCCATGTGTTAGAATGTCTTGGCTGATCAAGTGTTTTATATAAAATGTTAATGTCATGTATTTCTGTTCACAGAAAGCCGAGGCAACCGGGGAGAAAAGACCCAGGGGGCGACCCAGGAAGTGGGTGAGTCACTGTGGTTTTCTTAAAGTCTGCTGCTGGATACTGGAACACATGTTGTACACAACACTACACAACACAACACAACACAACACAACACAACACAACACAACACAACACAACACAACACAAGAGGGGCTGTGAATAAGGAACTGTGCTAGTTGCTGAAATCTATTTGTGGCAGGAGGTAAAATGGTTACCTGCATGGCAGCTGGATTCTCACAAGATCATGATATCACGAGATCATGTGAGAATCGTGGATTTCTTGATCCCACAAATCCATCTTGCCAGGCTCCAGTACAAGCGTTTGGGTCCGGTCAAGATCTGTCCGGACCAATCAGCGTCCTGCGAGGAGCGACTCGTAGCTACGGCCGCAGTTTAGGTGTTCTTTCAAAAAAACAATGGCGGCTCCGCGTCCTGTGAGCAGCAGTACCGGCAGATACAGGCATGGTTTAGGTGTGTGAGCTGCGCGACTGTATATTCAAAACAACAATGGCGGCTCCGTGTAGATGATGCAATACCGCACGGTTATATCAGAAGTGGAGAATATTTCTTCATTGAAAGAAGAGCAAAGAACGACACTGAAGGCTTTTCTGAGTTCCTGAGTTCGATAGACAGACTGTTCGTCCAATCACCTGGCAGTTATTTTTTCAAAGCGCCTGCCCTTTTCCAAACAGTTTCTAATGACTGCTTCACAGATGGTTCTGTGTAACAAACATCTGATGGCGTCAGGTTTGTAAAATGGCACTCTGTTGGAGAAAAAGATGTTACTTCTTACCATTTAAAAGCATTTTGTCTCCCAGTGGGTACATTGCCTAGTTTTAGTTTTAGTTATTCGCACTTTTTAAAAGACAAACAAAGAACAAATACAATAATACAAGATATAAGTGCCAAGGCAGAGGCAAGAGACCCAAATGGGCCTATGTGAGGCCTTCAAACAGAATATACATTAAATAAACAAAACCATACATCAGATTACAGATTACAGATTACTGAAATTGCAAACAAAAATTTTATCGAAATCACAATATGACCTACTGCAATTTTCAAATCGCAGGAGATGCAATATTTGTTAAAGGCAAAATACCATTTTAAATGAAATATTGTCGCGCTGCAGAGATGTCCTGCCTAGCCATCATACTCTACAGACTTAAGAAAAAAGATCATTTTCATGTAAAAATTATAGTTATGAAATTATTCTTTATTAGGAATAACCCCTTGTCTCGTTTTCAAGGGGGTCCTTGTTGACAACATTAATACAATAAGCATAACAAAACATTTAACAAAGATAAAATAACAACAAGATAGTTACACAATACCAAATGTGACAAGCAGACAGTTTGATGTTTCATATGTAGATGGACTGTTTCAGTATTCTGTGCTCATCTCCTTCATTATGTGGCCTGAATACATTGAGAGGTTCCTCTCTGCTTGTTGCTGGTGTATGTGTGTTCAGGATATCTCCAAAATGTTTGCGTTATCAGTCAAAGAAAATGTTTACTCTTGGCGCTGGCTGCAGGAATACTTCAATAATTCCCCTGACAGCTTGAAGGCCTCAGTGTTTATCAGAAGGAACAGACCTGATTGATAGTGCAGGAGAAGCAGGCGGCAGCTTCAAGTGCCACCAGGAAGAGAACGTGAACTTTCTCCCGCATACATCAGTTCTGCATTTTTATGTGTCAAAGGGGAGAAAATACATGAAAGCTACAAGAACAGAGCGGAAGAGTTCTAAAGTGTGAATTTTAGGTTAATTTTAATTTCCTAGAAGGAATAGGGAGCCCCAAGGATGATGTCCAGGAAGTTAGTGTCGCAATGGGTTACCTCGTTAGGGTTGGGTATCATTTGAATTTTATTGATTCCGATTCAGTTTCCGATTCTGCTTACTGATTCTGGTTCTTATTGATTCCCAGTTTCGATTCCAATATGGTTTTAAAAAGAGGTAAAATATTTAGAAAACAAACTAACCCTAACCCTAACCCTTTCATTAAAATAACTTAATTTAAACGTAGTTGGATTCGGTTCTAATCGGTTCTCGGTTTTTGGTTCCCAACTCTATCCCTCTTCAAAAAGCCTATGGGATTTTTGCTTTGGAATTTGGATCATTACAGAAAATAAGCTCTGTGGCGCACACAAGTTTATGATACTTACACGTTTTGTCTAGAAAGATAATCTCTCCATATGAACACAGAAGCAGAAGCGTAAATGCAATCGGCAGAAGTAAAAAGCTAACGTTGAGCTATAAAGGAACTACCAAACAGTCGCATGTCGCTGCCCCCCATCACCGTCACATGACTAAACCGACGGTAGTCTGGTGGGCTTACTAACCAGTGTGGGGATAAAGCCTTACTTCCAGGCCGCACAGGAAGTCTGTGTTCCCGTTCTCAAAATCAGTTCGCTACCAACAACAGCCTCCGAGTTATCAACCTACACAATGAAAATGTTTTGAAGATTTGGATGGTGTAATAAGGCAGGCCTGCTCTGTTCTTTCAGTGAATGATTGTAAAGATCTACAAAGAATATGTTTACAACATTTTCATGGAGGCTTCTGACACTATTTTGGCACCGTCGGGGCGTGGCGCCGTCCAGGACGATTGTGATTGGTTTAAAGAAATACAAACAGGCCAGGGAGTTGTTTCCACTATACTGGAGTGAAAGCTATTTAATCCAGACCTCCCCTCCAGCGTGGATACAGCGCTGTGGAGATAGGTCACAATCACAATCGTCCTGGGCGGTGCCACGGCACGACGGTGCCTCTGCAAAATAGTTTCGGGAGGGAACCCGTTTCGATCCAAATCTTCAGAACTTGTCATTTTCAGCATGTAGGTTGATAGCTTGGATTCTGTTGCTGTTGTTGATTTCCTCAGACATGGTTCACATAGTAAGCCAAACTACAATTTTACAGATATGTCCATTAAATCAACTAATTGATTAGATTAGTCGACAAAATTGTATGAGTGTTCGTCGACTCAGAATTTCTTTAATTGAGGACAGATCGTGTCTAGAAGGTAACCCTAGATTTCCTAAAGCCTCACGAGATGGGTATGGTGAGGCATGAACCTTGGTTAAGGTTAGGTTGTCAGGAAATTAGTCTTGCAAGAGTTTTTGCAAACCTAGGGTTACCTTCTAGACATGACCCTAAAAACATGCAAAAACACTGGAGTGATCTTTGGTCTATGTGAATTTCAGTAATATAGAAAATAATAAAGCACTGTGTTCTGTCAGAGCTGTGGGCAGCCACTGAACTCTTGGACTGAACTGATAAAACAGGTGAGGTTTATACTGCAGCGTTTCCTTTGTTGTGCTGCCTGCCAGTGCCTGTGTCCCAGGTACACACACCAACATCCACCCACACACATGCCTCTGTTGCTTTAAGTCAGCCCTGCTGGCAGAACTACAGACAGGCCGCACTGTGTATTGTAGATAGTGACGACATGTGCTGACACCCACATGACAATCAAAGCTGCTTTCTGCTGTATCTGAAGTCTGTGGACAAGGAAATGTTTAACTAGCACAGCAGGATCAGTAGTCCCTTTGGTTGCTTTTCTCAGGGTTTTCACACCTGTAGTTCGTTTGTCTGGTCCGAATCAGTTGATGAGTTTGTAAACTTGGGAGCATTTCCCTGTTGGTTTGGTTTCATATTTATGGTCTAATAATGGTAAATTCATCCTGAGCCCCCTGCTATAGAAGCTGTTTAGCTCAAACTTGTGGAGTACAGCTGGTAGTTGGGTCAGAATGAGGTCTCGGTACGGTTGTTTTGGTCCATACCCGAGTGTGATTGCTGTGTTCACACCTGCTAAACAAACCGCACCAAGAGGGGAAACCAACCAGGGTTCAATTCAACCGAACTAAATTAAACTATTACATCACAGATAGGACACTAGTAAACTGCAGTCAATTCACGAGGATATTCACAATATTAACGATTATCCCGACAATGGAAATTCACCACGATCAACTTATTGTGAGTGTTTTTATCACAATCCACGATAAAATCCATTATTGTCCCATCCCTACTGGCCAGTATTGAAGAAATTTAAATATCCAACAGTGGTAGGTGAGTGATGGCCCTTCATGGAGTGTTTCTGTGATGTTATATTTGGGTTATTAAGCATCACTCACTGTATATCCCTCTGTACCACCACCAGCTGACAGGAACTGCTAGGGTTAGTCAGACCTAGCTGATCCAGGGCCAGTCCCTCATCAGTATGTCTTGTTGCTCCTCTGCTGTATGGCTGCAGGTCCTGTCCTGTGTGCAGGTGCTCAGATAGATAGGCAGACCTCTGCCAAGCTGACCAGCTTCCTCTGCTCGTAAAAGCTTAAAGGGGGACTCTCTGCGCTCCAATAGATTGCATTCATCAGTTGTGCACAGCAGTTCCCCTTTTTTGCAGCCAAATGGCGACAGTCCATTGGATTTTATGTGCTGGTTCCTCTACAGGCAAGTTCAACTCTTTGTCCCTGTTTGAAGCCTTGTTACAGTAAAAGTTTGGCATCCTTAACATTTGGCCGCCTATAAGAAACGCCTTGTTGTTGTCGTCATGGCAATAACAATGAATTTGTAAAAACAAAAGTAGCGTTTATGCTATCTTATTGAAGTTACGAAGTGACGATCACGTAGCAAATGGATACGTTCAGTTCACCAAAAAAACGCTCTTTTAGCGTGTTCATGCACAACACTGGGAATTTCAGTGGTGCTCCTCAAAGTATAGAAACGCCAGATATTGGGGAGATTTTAATTCAGACCCACCTTTTTGATGTCTACAGACTTCCTTCCTTCATACAGGAATACAGCAGAATAGTCAACCCATTCTTATTCCCAATTCATCACATATGGACGCTTTGTCAGGATCCCTTGGCGTCACTATTGAACACGCTAGGTAGTCCTACTTGTCAAAATATGCTCACGGTCGTAGTTTTGAACACGTGGGACACAAGCTTTACGTTGTGAATACAAACAAATTATTTGTTCATGTTTAGGCAACAAATCCACTTGAGTTTAGGAAAAAGACCATGAGTTGGGTTAAGATGAGTAGGTTTGGCAACATTGACTTTTGGTTTTGGTTTCAGCAGTCTCCTGGGTCAAAATCCTGTTTTTTTTTTTTTACCCATCCACCCCCCCTCCGCTCTTAATACCACGTTACATGATGTCAGGAGCACTTGAGCATCTAATATTGTCGCGGATGAATGCATCTGAATGCAGAATCTACATTGACTGGCATCACCAGACTATTCACATTTATGAATTAGTCTGGAACCTCTCCGTTCATTTTCTGTTTCCAAGGGATGTTATCAAGAGCAACGAAACATGAGCTACAACCAATCAGAGCAATGCACATGCAGGTTGGGATCGTACTTGGTCCGCTTTTAACTTTATTTATTTTTATTTATATATACTTTATTGTTTTGTAGGAGGGGGTTGCCTTTATGAGACAGTGCAGCCGAAGATTGACAGGAGGGGGGAGAGAGTGAGGGGATGACATGCAGCAAAGGGCCACAGGTCAAATTTGAACCCGGGCAGCTGCAGGATTTGAAAATCAATCCCGAAATGCAATCTAGGAACCTATCATCTATTGTCCAACAATGATTTTGCTTTTTATTGTCTTTTTGTTTTTATTTATCTGCATTCATATGTAGATATCTGTTCATAGAGACATTGTCTCTCAACTCTAACTCCATTCTGGCATCTCAAATTGCTAATCGGACTGTAAACAATGACCTGCGATTGGAAGGATAAGTCTAGCCTGGATATCCGCTGGCTACCCCGGAAAACCCAAAATATTGGCTGTTGCTTACCTTGCACCGCAGCTTGATTCTTGCGATATAACAAGATCACGCGAGAATCGCAGGATCACTTGATTGCACAAATCCATCTTGTCAGGCTCCAAGTTGATGCATTTGGGTTGGACCAATCAGCGTCCTGTGAGGAACTACTGACAGCTATGGCCATGGTTTAGGTTTGTGTGAGCAGCGCACGATTGTTCAAAACAATGCGTAAACAATCCACGTAGATGATGCAATGCTGCAATAGTGTCAGTTATATCCGAACTAGAGAATATTTCTTCATTGAAAGAACAGCATCGAAGGCTTTTCTGCACTTCTCCTGACTGATGTCGGCATGAGTTTGATAGACAGAAGATTCATCCAATCACCTGCCAGGTATTTTTTTGAAAGTGCCTGCCCTTTTCCAAACAGTTTCCAATGATAGCATCTCAGATGGTTCTGTGCAAACAAACCATTTGATGGTGTCAGGTTAGGTCGTTGCCCCCAGATGCTAATACCGTGAGACGGATAGCCGATGTGGTTCTGAGATCTAGTCTGGTGTGAAGTGGCACCTCAGTATTTTGGGTTCTTTTATTTTGCAAAGATTCTGCTGAATGATAATTCAATAGACTTGCTTTACAATGTTGTTGCTATCAATTGTATGTTGTCCAAAATATGTGTAATTACAAAGCATTTTAACAATGATATACAATTATATATATTGTAAATATAAGAGCAAGTTGTGATCAAAAGATCCGTAATAAGTTTGCATGAAAGTAATCGCCAAAAACTAGAAATTCCCACGATTTCAAAGACTCAAATCTAAATAGAGCACACACATTGTATTGGTAGAAACTACAAAATACTGTCATAGTGACATAAAACAATGTTCTTGTCCTAATATTTCACCAAGATTTTTGTTATTTTCACCCAAAACAGCAGATTTAGTTACTTACATGTCTCAGAAGGAATATCTCCACACGGCAGTCATGTTTGTTTATCTCCCAGCGGCGGTCTGCCACCGGCGCGATGACGATGCTTGACTAGTACGCGCATAGAAGTGAATTGAATAGATCGGCCCCATTGTCACCGATACCTGATCCAGCTATTTGAGTCAGTATCAGCCCAATATTCAATATCAATATCAGATCGGTGCATCCCTCGTGCTGAGGAGTGTGGAGATGATCCTTGTAACAGCAATACAGCACACAAGTGAAACAAAGATGATTAGTCTAGCAATGTTTCAACAACAATGCCAAGCAGGAATTGCACCGTTTGTATTTGTATAGAAAAGGCCGGAAAGAGGAGAAAACATCCTGCATCACCCCTCTCTAGTTGTGCTTTGCTTCCCTTTCCCCTGGTCACCAGTTCCTCTGTGCCAGGGTTTGGAAGCGCCCTGGGCTGTCCTGCTGCCTTCCATACAGCTGTCTCTTTGTGTTTGATTCAGTCACATCCGAAGTAACTCACACCCAGGACACACACATACCCATCTCCCCTTTCTGTGCCCATGCAAACCCTTATTGGTGTTAAATGGAGTCTACTGTGAGGCTAATGCCCTGTGCATTAAATGTGCGGAAATGACTAAGTGAATGGGCGAGGGAGCACAAGTGCTGTGGCATGAGTGTGTGTTCTGGGAGTTGATATAGTGTGAATGGGAGAGGCTTTGCTGCTCTTGGCTTCGGCTCAGACACTGAAGGCAGGTGCCAAGCGATAGAACCAGAGCTCAGGGGAGAAGAAAAGTAAGAACGTCTGGCAGAGGTGATGAGCGGCACGATTAGGAGTTTGTCCAGCAGCTTTGAAAAAGTGTTGAGGAGGCCTGGAAAGTCCGAAACTAGCAGAATGTGAAAACTCCTTTGAATGTGTGCGTGTGTAAAGCAGGGGTAATTGTGCTATTGTGATCCGTGTCGGACATTAAAACGCTTTTTATAGCCTTGGCATGACTCACAGAGAAAATATAGAACTTGGCCTGCAGAGTTTCTGGGCAACAGATCCTCCGGCAGAGTTGGTCTTCAGAGTGAGTCAGGGGCTGAATCAGGGCTGTGGTGCAGGGGCGTTTTCACTTTTTTAACTGGGGTGACTTATGCAGGGGTGGCATCCTGCGTGCGCACAAACACACACATACACACACGCACACGCACACACACACATGTCGGTATAACATTAATTTAATATTTCTGTCTCCACTACTCATATCTACTTTAACACTTAGAGAGCCGCCATAGGGCTACAATAAAATGAATTACACATGAATACAATTGGGCTCATTGAATCCACAACAGTCTCAGCTTTCCAGTCATACCCAATTTATGTAATTCAAGACTGTTTATGGACCCCAGTATGCAGAAATATTCAAATACACCATTTTAGAATAGGCAAAAATAAGACATTTGTACTACATGAGAAAAACTGCAGGTTTTTGCCACAAACTGCATGCATCATAAAGTGGGCATGTCTGTAAAGGGGAGACTCGTGGGTACCCATAGAACCCATTTTCATTCATTGAGGTCAGAGGTCAAGGGTCCTCTATGCTTTGCCAAAAAAAAGGGGCCACCCAGGGCCACCCCCTGGAAACGCCACTGCTTCTGTGAGCCATCTCATCTTACTGCTGCCACTGTAGACGTACACAGGCGCTGCTCTCATGTCTCTAACTATTTCCAGAGTTACAACAGAGCCCATCCTCCTCGCAGTGCTTTAAAATAGACCTGAGGAAGTTGGAATGCTACCCAGAGCAGAGGTGTTAATCAATGTCAGACAAGCAGCTGTTAGACATCTGATATTAAAATGCTTCTTCGCTCTACGTCAGGCGGCTGCTTAATGTTCTGTTCATAGACCTGTTTTTCTTTTTCAGGCTCCATTCATTTATTCATAGGTTAGGGCTCTTAAAAATTGTTAAAAAAGTTAAAGCTAAACAAGAAGCGTGTGATACCACAGGTCATTCAAACCTTAGTTGATGTTAATTCTAACTTATTAGGATTCAAAGAGCAGCACCAGTCACAAAGTCCAGCTGACGAAACACTGCCGAGATGATTGACGATAATATCTCAGGTAACAAAAGAGGTGTCAAGCCTTTTATAGGCCAAATAAACCCAAACCAATACAATTTGTATCTCATTTGATATTTAGGGGACCAGTGAAGTGCTGAAGGTCAGACAATAATCTTGAGAATGACTATATTACTGTTGCACAACTAATTCTCCTCTGATGAGTTAGATATCCTGGACATGTTACAGACTGGTCAGTTAACTCACTTTTGTATATAATGTTGATTTTAATGTGAATGTGACACTGTGTGCCTTTTTATACTCTTAACCTTTTTATAAGCCGTTCAAAGGTTTCAGTCCAGGCTGTTGTAAGACAGTGGACTTCTTTAACCCTGAGGACAGTCTGTCCCTCTCTCCGTTTCTTTAGAATAACACAATACTTGGTTGTTACTGAACATGTGGTCAATCTTTATGATATAAAAATCAAATCATACAGCATTACACAAGTAAAAAGAGAAACTGGAAGCTGGCCGTTGTGTAGGACAGATAAGAGGAACATAATCTGCCGCTGCCATGTTTGGGATTCCATGTAGGCCTATTTGTGAATACAGAGAATCTGTCACATACCTGCAGGACGTGCACATTGTTACTGTGCACGTCCTGCAGGTATGTGACAGATTCTCTGTATTCCTCATTCAGTATCAGTCTGCTGTGGTAAGAAGTGCACTGCTTTTAAAGCAGGAGCTGATTTTATTGGTCATTGATGTCAGTCTGTACTATAGCCACTGATAATGTATTTATCGTATTCCTCCTACTGACCAACTGTGCTATAATGGCACTACACCTCGAAAAAATACAATATCATAACATGTGTGTGTGTGTGTGTGTGTGTGTGTGTGTGTGTGTGTGCGTGTGTTTGCGTGTGTGTGCATGTGTGTGTGTGTGTGTGTGTGTGTGTGTGTGTGTGTGTGTGTGTGTGATTAAGGTAATCACAATGACCCAGTTTCCTTGACAGAATCAATGTAATCTAGTATCATCTAATGTGATATAATAAATGAATGAATTTTAATGAATGTTTACTGAAGACACAGATGATTGTTGTTTCAGTTTGGATCAAAGCACAAACATGTGGAAAACATGAAGATCAAAGTTATTTGCTTACCTGACAGGATGAACAAAGTCCAACAGCCACAACACATGATGCAGCATGAAACAGAGGAGAAGGACACGTTTAGACTGTGTGGCAGTTTATGATGCATTCACTTTGACTTCACTGAATATGAACACATGATTTAGAATATTGTATGTCAACACTGACTTTGTATGTGAGAACATCCACAAATTGTCATGTTGTTTTTTGCACTGCAACACTTCATATTGCTCAGTAACCAGACTGAAATGTGCAGTGATGACTTTTAATAACACATTACATGTGGGTACTGCTGACACTACACACAGCTGCTATCTGAATCAACCAGTTGAAAAAGATGAAAAATGAATGTTTACTTTGTATGTTGGTCATTAATTAAAAAAAAAAAAAAAAAAGCATGAGACAGACTAGATAGAGGAATATTAATATGTGACCTAGAAACGCAGCACACTCCTGATTGAGCTAATCTTTACCATTTGTCCTCTTATAGTTTGATAATGAGTCACTATCACTGCTGTTGCACAGCCCGAAACTAACGGCCGTGAAATGTTGCTCAACGGAATAGTTTTGTAATGGGTCACAAATGTCTACCTAAGGCGTCTGCTATCTGCTCTATAGCTTGAGGATACAGAGACAGATCCATCATGCTGAGTCACCTTTAACAACATCTTCATAAACCCAGGCTTAACCTTTAAATGAATTCAGCAATGATTGCAAGACTTTGTGTACCTCAGAGGAAGTATCTCTGGAACATTTAGAGAACATCAAACTCCATCCTGCTATCAGTGCAGCTACGCCAAAATATGTCCGTGTTCAAAATCATGTCATTGTTGTGACAGAGCACAAAATGAAGCTTTTCTATATACTGCATGGCCAAAAGTATCTGAACAGCCCAGGGACGCTGGAAGTGGAGGTGCTGAGGTGGCTGCAGCACCCCCACTGTAACTGCAAGGCAAAACAAGTTGCAAATCAATAACCAAAACTGTTTGTTCATTGGATCTATAATATTCTCTAAACTATATACTATACAACATGACCAGGTTCGTATATGTTATGGAATATACGTTCTATGTAACGTTGTAAAACAGTCCCACGATCGCTGTTTTAAACACCTGACGTCCCAGTGTTAAACACGTTAACGTTGTGAAACTACTTGGTGAAGTTAGGAAAAAATAACAGGAGATGGCTGCTCGTGTCCCGTTTTAAATCAAAAGTCAACATTGTTATATTAAGTTAACCTGTAAATGAACTTCCATATGTAGATGCGTCACATCAGAAGTAGTCCTTTTAACCCAAACCCAAGTAGTTTTGGTGCCTAAACTTAATTGAGTAGTCCCGTTTCATGTTAACCGCGTATTTAAAACAGCGACTGTGGGACCGTTTCACAACATTAAATAGAACGGTCATATTTTGTAAGATATCATTGATGACAATGTTAACTGTCCGTGGTGACTGAGGTGCTGTGTTGCTTTGACATACAGCATGTTGGTCATTCAAATTAATACAACAACCATGAATGTTGTGCAGTATTTAATATGACGTCATTATATACTAGACTTTTCTCTCAGCACCCCCGACTCTGACTTCCAGCGTCCCTGGGTCAGCCAGACAACGTCCTGTGTATGGACACCAGCACATAACCACCATAACAACTCTTTCTATTTCCACACATGTTGAAGCTGCGGCCCTGATGTTGGCTGATCAGACTTCATCCTAAACGTGTTGATGGGGTGGAACTTTGTTGCATGTCACACGCTGTTCTCTCAACAGGAAGAGGGCCGGGCTTTGAAGCCAATTTGACAGAGTGGCCGAACCGTGGTATTAAAACTACCGGGTAGGCGTGTCACAATAATTACATTATCGACTTATCGAGGTCATGTGCATATAGCGTATGATATCGCTCATTATGTTTACATGCATGTTTGTTGACGTAAGAATGTCACAAACATTTTAGTCAACATGAAGCCAGAATAAACAGCAGGGTATAAGACTGAGGTGCAGAATATGTCCTAATGGACCTGCTTTACATTTTGTGTTTCAGCTGGAGAGAGGAGAGTCCATTACCGTTAACAAGCTGGTATGTCAACTTTGTTTAAAACAGTGGAATCAAAAAGCAGCAACTTGTTGTTGTTGTTGTTATTTATATCTAACTTATAGCTAATATGTTATTACTTTGCACTTTTTATTAACAAAGGTCCTAACCATTGAGGAGCTGGATTGGCAGTAATGACTCTCTGTATATGCCAAATGTTTAACATGTATTTAAATGCAATTTTTGTAAACAGAGCCTGAGTGTCCATTTTATGTTTTGGTTGTGTGGTTTTATTTAATTTATGTTTATTTATTTGGGATATATTTTTTATTATTCTTAAGAATTAAAAGTACATTGCTCTTTGAAAGGCTATGTTATGCTATTGCATTATCATTATATCCTGACAATAATATTGTTTAAAGCAATATATTTCTGGGACAATATATCATCCAACAAAAGTAGTTATGGTGACAGACCAACTACTGGGTCTGTCATGTGATGCCCTGGGCCCCAGAAAGACTTTTTCTCATTGACTTACATGGTGAAAGAGATGTCTATAAATCCATGGATACGGATTATTTACTCCCCATTCAAGTTAGTTCAATTCAGTCCAGTACTTTATTAAACATTTAAAAATAAAATACATACAAACAATAGA
>JAOVVB010107081.1:0-12886 GCA_028570985.1 Heterobranchus longifilis | reverse complement strand
CCGATGTCGAAGCGCTAGCTCCTGAGACTGAGCCAGCATAGCTAGTCGTCTAATGTGCGGGTTAGCTAGACCAAATGTACCGACTGTAGTAGCCCAACTCTCTGCCTGGTAGAGGAACATGTTCTATGGCCCCTATTTCCAGGAACGTCTTGTAACTCCAGAGTCAGCAGATGCGCCCTTTCCGGATTGACGGAATTGGAGACCACGCCGCTGAAACGCGGAGGGCGATGTGAGAACTGGATCCTGTAGCACTCACTACAGTGCTCAGTACCCAAGGAGATATACTTGGCAGTAGCTTCCACGCTGCCAGTTTCTCCAGAAGGGGCAGAGTCTTTGCGGTTAGACGGGGGGGGTCACAGCTGTTCGGCATCCTGAACATGGCAGGAAAAACCGAAAAACTTACATTTCTTGGAGACCGGTGTTGTCCGAAACACCAGTGGTGGTGGAGCAAAAACACCAACCTCCTGGGGGTGCCAGGGAGAACACTTCATCCTTGAGAGGAATTCTACGTGCCCCTCGCCGGGGGGAGCCACCTCCACGGTCCTGGACGAATGAGCCTCAGGACTTCTTCTTCGTGAACATGGTCCGACTTCTTTGAGGCAGATTGCAAAGCGTGGCGCCCCGCACCCCAGTCTTACGAGGGGGTGCCCGGCTCATAACGCTCTATTTCTGTGCTTCACGCCTCGCGAGAGTCAGACCTGGTCGGGGATGGGTGGGCGCTTCATCAGATGACATCACCTGACCGAGGTTATATATGCCAAGATTTGGCGTGTTTGATACACACATGCATCACAACCGGCAACACAGAAAGATGTTCCCATAGCATCGCAGCATCGAGTATAGCTTTTGAAAGGGAACAATTAGTTTGGAAGAAAAACAAGCAAAGCAACTTGCTTGGTCCAAGAAACATAAGGAATAGACTTTAGATCAGCTATTATTAAACAGTATAAACTAAGCATCTCAGAATCACTCATAGTAATCAGGTACTCATCAGTAATCAAAAAGTTGTTTAGGAAGCTTCCTATTTTTGTTTTTTTTTCCAGCAAGGAGTAGGACTGCACCAAGGAAAGCATGAGACGTCACTTTTTACGACACTAAGAGCCGCAAAGCAGGCTGCACATTATAGTGGATGTTGTAGTTTAAATGGTTTTTGGAATTTTAAATGGTGAAAAAGTGAAATGGTAAAATCAGAAGAAGCTGTGTAACAGCTTTATGCACACAGATAAAACCTTTGAAATATTTACAGTTATCCTAATCAGACTTCCCCAATCACACCTGTTTAAAGCCCCTATATTTGAGCTATGTAGGACTGTCATAATCAGATCAAAATGATTTTAAAAACAAAGCAAAACTGGACAGAGAATAAGAGCATTTTTGCTTGCAGAGGAGGTAGTAAAATGTAAAGAAATAATTAAAGCAAAATTCTGCCTTTAATTCTGCCTACTTTTACAACTAAAGATAAAAAGTTAATAGAAGTAATTTGTGAAATCATAAATGCCACCTGTCAGTTTTCCGTGCATACTGTGTACATACATAGTGTGAAAAACAGGGTGTACAGCGTGTTAATGGAGTGTTGCTTATAACAATAATCTAAATTATCTAAAAAAAAAAAAGCTGTGTATACTCAATTTTATATTAATACATTAAATGTAGATATAAAAATGTTATTATTTTATTATTCGTTGATTTCATGCTGCATGGTGCGAAATGAATGAATCTGCACATGATCTGCGGTTTAATTTATTACTTCTGACATTGCTGGCTGTGTCACTGTTTTAACTGTTTTTTTTTTTTGTCTCTCCTCCATGCTTTTTTTTACCTGACTACCATTTCCTCACTACTCCTGACCAGTTGACACCTCCGGAGCTCTCCTATATTTTGGTGGAGATAGGAGTGATTTCTTATTTTAAGAATCTTAGTAAATAGCTCTTACTCCTACTCCTGAAAGTAGGACAAAAATTGCATCATTCTGCAAATTTCTACTCTTAGATGCTTAGTCAATATGGGCCCTGATCGTATGGACCAATTTAGTAAGTATTTTCTGTGTGCTTGAATAATTGACACAGCTAAATAAATTTTTAACCTTTAACAGACATTATGCAAACATAATAAAACACATACATGTACTGTTGACGCCTATATCCAGAGCCCAAAATCTGTCAAAATTTCATACATTTACACAAAACCCTATCACTTTGGATTTTCTTTTTCTCAATATGATAAACATGTCCAAGCAACCAAGAATACCTCAGTGTAGTCAACATCTCCAGTGCTGATTTCATTAGAGCACCATATGGAACTGTCATTTGCATGAGAGCATACAAATAACACACATGCTTTTTCTAAAGGCATCATCAGGCAAAGCAGAAATCTAGTGGGTTTAAAATAATACTGAAAGTGTGGAAGTTATGTGTTGGACAGGGCAAAACAAAGTATTAAATTTGGATAAAAAACTTCAGTTCATAACTTTGGCTTCAGTGCTGTTTAAGTGAGCAGTTATTACTAATGCATGTTTTCTATGTGCTGAAAGACATCTATTTTCTGGTTCTTATTCTTCTTTGTCTTTTGGCTGTTCCCTTTCAGGGGTCGCCAGTGAATCCTCTGCCTTCATTTGACCCTATCCTCTGCATCCTCTTTTCTCACACCAACTTACTATGTCCTCTTTTACTGCATTTATACGTAAATCTCCTCCTTGGTCTTCCTCTAGACCTCCTGCCTGGCAGTTCCAACCTCGGCATCCTTCTACCAATATATTCACATTTTCTTTTCTGAACATGTCCAAACCACTGTCTGTCCAAATGCCCAAATCTGGCCTCTCTGACTTTATCTCCAAAACATCTAACATGGGTTGTACCTCTGATAGACTTATTCTTGATCCTATCCATCCTTGTCACTCCCAAAGAGAACCTCAACATCTTCATCTCTGCTACCACCAGCTCTGCCTCCTGTCTTTTCTTCAGTGCCACTGTCTCTAAGCCGTAGAGCATCGCTGGTCTCACCACTGTCTTGTACACCTTTCCTTTTATTCTTGCTGATACTTTTTTATCGCACAACACACCTGACACTTTTCTCCACCAATTCCAACCTGCCTGTACCCGCCTCTTTCCTCCTTTCCACACTCTCCGTTGGCCTTGTATTATAACAACATAATATTCTTGCAGCAGAACAAAAAACAACCCTAAAAGGTTTGGCCCAGAAAGTAATTTTTTTTTCTTCTGTATCCAGAGATATCATAACTTCATTCAGTACAGGATTGACAAGCTGTACTGGGGCTCTATGGATAATTCCTGGATGGAAGGAATCTTGAACAGGGTACCATGCCACCTGAAGATGCTAACCACATCCACTGAGGTTCTCAAAGATGAGATAAGAGATGATTATCTACTGAGTGCCAAGAAAGCTATTGGTAAGATCTTTCTAGCTTTATTATTTATTTCTTCTTATAGATTTAAATGCTAAAAATTCTCAATACTGATAAGTTACGGGGATCATTTATTGATCATCTGAATTGTGTGAATGCTAATAATTATGAAGTCAGAAAGGGTTCTTTTAGGTTCCTGGTTGGTTCCAAGAGCTGGAGCCAAGCAATTTCTAAACATATAATGATTTTCACTTGAATTCAAACATTTATGGTAATGCAATTTAGAAAACTTTAATAGGGTATTGTAGTGATTTGTTATATAAAATAATTCAAAAACGAATTTGCACACACATGAATAGTTTGCAATAACAACATCTAAGCCTCTCACCCCCATACACCCCCACCCCCACCCAAGTGGACTTTTTGCTGCATGACCTGAAAGAGATGAAAGATCAGAAAGAAGAAACACTTCCATCTCACAGACAAGAGTAAGTCTAACTAAATTCCAATACAATACACATTACACTACATTTCAGTGCAATCATTTGTAATAATATATACCATGTAAGAAATAAATTAGAACATGGCCTCCTATTATGGGAAAATAATCCATGACAGAGTTGTGTGATTTTTTTTTAATGTAATATTTCTTTAAGTTTAATACCACCATCCTGGCTGCCTTTTTAATACTTCTGACACTACAGTAGGTGATGAAGACACAATATCTCAAAAACAAGTGGTTAAATGTTTATGGAATTTATATGCAATTTGTTGGTTTATGATGTCTTTCAGGATGGCAGTTATACCCAAACCATGGAGGGCATCTTTCCACGAAGCACTAAATGAGATGAGCTACAATCTCCATGCCTTCAACCCCATTATGCAGTCTGTGATGAGTCTGTGGCATATGTCCTTCAAGTGAGTGGAAACACTGTTTTATTATTAATGTATTATCAATTATGGGGCAGGAGTGGCCCAGTGGTTAAGGTGTTGGACTGCTGTCCAGATGGCCCCCTGTTCGAGCCCCAATGCCGCTGGGTTGCCACTATTGGACCCTTGAGCAAGGTTCTTTTTTCCCCTCTGTTTTGCAATTCCTCTTTCATTCTTTAACTATAAATGATGCATCTTCATCTTTTCGCACAGGGATTTACGTCTTCTTGATGTAACAGAGTTCCATACACAAGAGGAGGCTTTGGAGCTCTTTGGCTTTCAGCAGATTGTCAGCCAACACATTGAAAGTGCTCAGGCCATCCTGCTAAACAAGTTGGCAAACTGTTTTTATCTTTACTTTTATGTCCCATCATATACTACAAATAAAATGTTATATATACCCTTATCATTTAGATTAAAGCACGGACTTCTTTTTAAATGTTTATGTACAGTTGAATTATTAATAAAAATAATTCAAATTAATTCTTATAATTTACATAAAGAATGTGTTTTTAGGTCACTTTGTTGCAAATGTAAGAATTAGAAATTACCTGGATTGATGTGATGTCTAATGGGAAGTGGTAGAGAGAAAAGAACAGCTTATTTCGTACAGCAGAAATAGTAAAAATAAAAAAAACCTCTTTTGGATAAACCAGGTGGTATCCTGAGGTCCAACAAATCTGCTCACAGGGAAGCCGAAACAGCTTAATACCCAAAAGTACTGATCCATCACGGCTGCAGTTTTTCTTCAACTGTGTAGCTGCGCTAATGTCTTTTCATCTCCAGTGTCTGGCCCTGGAGTCAATTTATGACTACACACGCCTGATAGTTCCAGATCCAGTAAGACATACATTGCATGCTATTTGCTAATGTTAACTTCTTAAACCAGCTTGTTACCCTTAAAGCACAGTAAGGTACAGGAAGATTTAAAAGGTTACATTTTCAAAGTTTGATATCACTTTTAAAACATTGGCATAACTCACATTTCTAACATCTACATATATAGCGCTGTACCAGTCTCTTCTGCATTCCTAGTGAAAAAGCTACTGCAGGAAGCATTTTATTTAGAACATGCTTTAATGTCATGCTGTATATACATTACATGCTAATTTTTTCTACATGCATTTAGCTCACTTTCCTGCTTAGATCCATGAAGTGAGAATGATCCGAGTTTAGTTTGATTTTGTTGGACAAATTATGTCCAATTGCAACTCAATTTGCTAAAAAAAATTAAATGCATATGATCATTAAAACTTTCTAGTGTCATGGCACTTTTTTCACATTTTGGTTACTCGTTGTTGTTTTATTCATATAACAAATTTACTATTGTACGCTATATTGTAATATCACTTTCTGTCACTCACTAATATCACTAATATCATAATCAAAATATTTTTTTCCCAATGTACTCAAAATTATTCTTCTTCTTGGCACAGTTGGTATAACAACTAGGTGTTTTTGAATGTGCTTTCTGGGTAACACTTTCCCCTTGTTTTCTGTCTTGTATTTGTGCATCTTTTATTTTAGAGCATTTAATATCCTTTACATGTCTTTGCTCTAACCTCCAGCATTTAATTAATTCATGTCTTTTCCACAAAGCATTCAGTCAAAGCCTATAAGCATTCTGGATTTGTGCTGCGACTGATTGTGAAGCAGAACAATATTGTATTCGAGCCAGAATTTAAGGACTTTGAGGCCATTTTGCTGAATGTCTATGACTCCATGTTGACATGCATCAGCTGCGTGCCTCGAGTTGAGACAAATATGTACTCCAAATGGGTGAGAGTCTGTATTTTTTATGTCTAAAAAATTTCTCTCAAATAAATTTTATTTGTTTCTCCTACATTCTGGAAAACACCCTCTTGTATGTAAGGCTAATTGCTTTACTATGTTTCACTGTACATTTTGGTATGCGCTGATATTAATGGGACCTAATAAAAATTACTTTTATGGACAATAACATGAATATCTTTATTGCTATTTTTGCTATATATTTTCTAAACAGTTTTTTGATTCTGTATTTAAATTTCTTATTGTAGCCAGGCACAGAGGACACCAAAATCCTAAAACCCATCATCCTGCCTGAGATCTTGCAGGCACATAAGGATGAAATTCAGCAGGTGATAAATGAGGAGAGCATTTTGCCAACTGAACATGTGCACCTGTATGATAAATTTTCTCTGCTGGTATCACAAGAGGCCAATCAGGATGTAGAGCAGTTCCTGACAGAGGAACACTCCTACCAGGACTTAATAACGGAGGCAACACGCTACCAGCAGATGGCTGATGAGATCCAGCATGACTACTGCAAGGTCATTTTAATCATTCCAAGTACTTATTGAAATTAATTGTTGATCTGAAATAGACCAACACTTACAGAAACAACAATGCTGAGCCAGCAACTTTTTTTAGTGGAAAAATAGCTTCTTATACTTGGAATTACTTGGAAGATTTTACGTAATACAGTTAATAAGGTCAGAGATTTATACAGTGTTTGTCATTGTTGTTAAATCTGACAGATCTTGCGCATTGGTATGTTTGAAGTACACTGCCAGGAGCTTATCCGTGTACTAGTAAATCGTGCGGACGGACTCAGGGAGAAACTGGTCGCCCGTCTGCTAAAGGACCACCAGACTTGCAGTAAAAAGTGAGTGCTAATATTTATTAGACAGTTGGAATCCAATGCACAATTCAAACCAAATAGATGTCAATAGATGTTCTATCCATGACCAATGGCAAAAAATAAATAAATAAAACAATCAGCAATTAGAAATTAGGTGCTTATTAGTTAGAAAAACACAAAAATAAAACAAATACATTTAAATTCCCTAACAGTGACTGGTATAGTAACAGTCCGATCACACTGTGTCTGACAATGAAACCTTAACCAACTGTTCTCGACACCTAATTTTTCAAAACAAGCTTTTTATACACGCCAAAAAATTGCCATCTTGTTCTCTAAAGTTTCTCACCCCTGCATGTGTGTGTGTCCAATGACCACAGATTATGTGAAAAATTTGAGGAGATCCAAGCAAAAGCAAAGAGCATTCCTTCAAACACACAAGAGCTTATGGCTCTTAAGGTGATGCTGTACTTCCAGATTTATTGCCGCTTATTAACTATTACAAATATTAATTTTTATTTCAGTAAACTCTAATCCTGACATAATTTTTTTCCCATTACAGGACTACATCAGTAATATTAAAATTGATGAGATTCCCAAACTGCAGCTTCAGCTCAGAGATTGCAGCAATCGTATCTGCTTCTTGGCTGGTTATGGGCTTTCTGCAATGGATATAAACCTGAACAAGAAGACCTTCCATTGTTACATGAGCATGCCATTCACGTTTGCTAAGCACGAGGAGATTGTTACAGAGAAAACCGTGGAATTACAGGAGCTCCTCAAGGTAAGAAAAACAATCACATCACATCAAAGAAAAATTTTAAGTAACCTGAATATAAATCTTGAAGCCCCAGTGATAATTCAGTTATAACACAAAAGGGAATATAATGTATACCCTTTGGAAAATAAAAGACAGCAAACAAGCTAAAACAAAACATACAGTATCATTACATGTTCAATTAGAACTAATTACAGTTTCTCATAGTGTAAATTAATAATAATTTGTGATGGGGCATAACAAATTAAAAATAGTCATAACAAGGACATGTCTCCCTTCTGACAGGCTAGGCTGCATTAGCAGCATTGATCTCTATGATATTAACAAGTTCATTTATTACTCACAGCTGCGGTGCAAGAAGTTTGTGGAGGAACTAGAAGGCTATGCCGTGGAGGTGGAGGATTTTACCACTTTTGGGGACCTGTCTCAACTCAGCGTGTATCTGAAAATGGCTCAGTTGCTCAATTCCAGGCTGGAGACTGCCATGGAGAAAGTAAGTCAGTATAAACCCAAATAATGTATTCACTCCAGTATATCAGTAGAGTAAATGAATGTCATATCATATTAAAAATGCCAACTGTTTAAATAAATGTCAGTTTCCTAGTCCTACAATGTGTGGAGAGTTAAAATTTGTAGATTAACTTTCTACATTATTAATGATCTATCATTTTCATTTTAAAAAAATTTCAAAAGCAGATCAGCTTAAGTGTCTGTTTTCATTCTCATTTTCCCCCAAGATTGACAGTTTTAACATGGAAGAAGAATCGTTTGGATGGCCCATCACCCAGTACCCGCTGCGGAAGATAATCCAAGACCAACTACAACCCTACCTTCGCATGTACCAGACCGCTACAGAGTTTCAGACTGATCATCGTCGGTGGCTTAGAGGCTCCCTCACATCCATCAACCCTGACAAGGTGGAGGGTGATGTCAGCAACTACTGGCGCTCATTCAACAAGCTGGAAAAAGGTCTACACGACTCACCAATGGCTCTTCAGCTCATTTCCCAAGTCAAGACTCAAGTTGAGGACTTCAAACAGCACATTCCCTTAGTTCAGGTACTGCAAAGAGATAAGTTAATATTAAGATGGACCAGGTGCCAAACAAAAAATCAATGTCTATGGTTTATTGTGCATGCATGGATTTGATGTGCCACTTGCTCCTTCTTGAGCTAAAGTTCAGGTCCTGTGAAAGAATCAATGGCAGTTGATTAAAGGGTCTGGATATATTACTATACAGTATTTCCCATGTTTAGAAACTATGTCAATGTTATTCAGATCATTACACAATTTAAACCCATCTTTTTGACATGAATTTGTATTCTAATGCATTAACTGCCTTCTCGTGGGTTATTTATTTTTTTAAATTTGTTTTGTGTAAATCATGAGCAGTGATGTACTTACCCCCCTATTAATGAATGATCTCCTTAGTTAGCTTTCTTGGCTTGTGAATTTTTGTTCCAGTGCCTTTCATAACAATTGAAATGAATGGCTTTTCCAGATGCTTAATAGAAACACCTAAAACTTATCTCAGGCGTTGACTCTATCTCAAGAGTTTACTGGAGTAAATAAGGATACAATTAATATAATTCAGTATATTTAGTGGCACAGCTGGATTAATTGCTGCAGTGTGGAACATACTCTCACTAAAATCCTATATTTAACATATCTCTCTCCTCCAGGTGCTGTGTAATCCAGGATTGCGAGACCGCCACTGGGCGACCATGTCAACCATTGTTGGTTTTCCCCTGAAGCCCTTGGAAAAGGATGCGCACATGTCCCACTTCATTTCTATGCACCTCGAGGAACACTTGCCCAAGTTTGAGGGCATCAACGAAGCAGCCAGCAAAGAGTACTCACTGGAGAAATCCATGGAGCGCATGGTTGAGGAATGGGCAGAAATTAACTTCAACCTGCAGCCTTACCGTGAGTCTGGCACGTTCATCCTGTCCTCGGTGGACGAGATCCAGATGCTGCTAGATGATCATATAGTCAAGACACAAACGATGCGCGGCTCATCCTTCATTAAACCCTTTGAGGCAGAGATACTGTAAGTGGCTTTTAAAGCAAATTACAAACACAACAACCTTACAGAGAAAAACTCTAATGAGTCTGGCTAACATGCTAACTTTTTCTGGATTCGAATATAACGCAGGTGTAAAGCCTAAGCAAAGTGTTTAGTAAACAATGCAACAATGCTGCATAAAATAATAAAAAAAAAACTAAATCCAACATCATAATAGCTATTGATTATTCAGTATCTTTTTGAGTCATTTACACTGCAAAACCTTAATAAATGAATAAGTCTGCTATCAATCACAGATTTATATTCTTAGTTAGAAATTCATGATACTAAATAAATCTTTAGTTTGTTCAACAGATGGATTAATCTGTCGGTTTGTGTTGTAGCGACTGGGAGGGCAAGCTGCTGCTGCTGCAGAATATTTTAGACGAGTGGCTTAAGGTGCAGTGCACATGGCTCTACCTGGAGCCCATTTTCAGTTCTCCAGACATCATGGCCCAGATGCCAGAGGAGGGACGTTGCTTCACCACAGTTGATAAAATTTGGAGGGATCTCATGAAACAAGTCAATGTGGTAGGACACTTATATACAGTATGTAGTTCTTAGGTCAGTAGTAAAATGTAGGACTTCGTAGTCCTAATGATATGTGCTTAATTGTTATACTATTCTCCTGATAGATTGAATAATTGAGGAGTCTCAGGAGTTTGTAAATCATTAATAAATAATCACTGTTCAGGGATTGTCATCAATGCAGACAAAGGGTTTTCACATTTAGCGTGTTATGGAAATGTAATTTTTGCACAACTGGTGTTTTGCAGAATTAAAACCATGACTTGGAAGTGATGAGGCTGGAACGCAGTTGACTTAGCTGAGATTTTAAATCAGGCATTCACACTGACTATAAAGCCTATTTTGTATCTTTCATTAGGACACCCGCGTCTTGACTGTGGTTGGCATCAATAAGATGTTTGAAAACCTTCAGAGAAGCACAGAGCTCCTGGAACTTATACTGAAAGGCCTGAACATATACCTGGAACAGAAGAGACTCTTCTTCCCTCGCTTCTTCTTTTTGTCCAATGATGAGCTTCTAGAGATTCTGTCTGAGACGAAAGACCCAACCAGGTACACTATCAAATCAAATCAAATCATTTAGTTTGATCTCCCGTAAAAAAATATTTATAAAAAAATTAAAATTTTGGAATTAAGTAAAATTAGACTTTTTTTCACAAGGAGTTTTGTGGGAAAAGGAAGGGTCTGCATGGTAATTTGAAACTATGTTTTTTTTTATTATTATTGTTATTAATGATTAAACTTGGTATGTTAATATGGTAGAAGTCTTTGCCACAGCACATTACACTTAAAAATGACTATAAGCTCACAGTAGATAAGGCCTTAGACCTATTCTGTATTTTATTGTACGTCCTCCAGAGTGCAGCCTCATCTGAAAAAGTGTTTTGAGGGCATTGCCAGAGTTGTGTTCACTGATGAGCTGGACATCACACACATGAAGAGCAGCGAGGGAGAGATGGTGGAACTGGTGGACATCATCTCTACTTCTGAAGCCCACGGCCAAGTCGAGATATGGCTCTCCCAGCTGGAAAGTGGCATGCTGAAATCGCTACACAAGGTACCAGACAGTTCTAATTTATTCCCTGCATGTATATTACATGTTTCTATCCAAATAAACTTGCATTTGGTTGTGATTTGCAGGTGATAGCAGAGGCACATGAAGCATACCCTAAAGAGCAGCGTAATGACTGGGTGAGAGCCTGGCCAGGTCAGACAGTACTGTGTGTGTCTCAGGTATACTGGACCAAACACATCCATGAAGCCTTGGCAAAGGGACCACAGGTTGGTAACAAACACACACACACCCACACCCACAAACACACACACAAACACACATATTATGGCATGCTGTTTAGGCAATTATTCATGAGAGAATTAAATGAATTAATGAGAATATTGAATTAATACAACTGCTTCATTTTTATAACCTATTTTAGTGTCTTAAATTTAATGTATTCCTGTAAAAAAAAAGTTCCCCTTGAAGGTAGCTTGAGAACACAACTTTGGTTCTATCCAAACTAGAAGCTTTTTATAATGAAACTTGCTATTCAGCACACCTGATGGCATCTTATTATCCCCTTTCAATGTTTACGATTACCACACACAGCCAGGTAACCGCGCTGCAGTAATGAAAAGCTATTAGGGTAAAAAAAAAAAAAATAGTAACGCGTTACAATTTCTAAATTAATCACATGCGTTAACACGTTAATATTGACAGCCCTAGTAACTACAGTAGTAATTATATATAGTATCATTCCTTTAGTATAAGTGCAAAATTCAGTCTTTTATTCCCCCTTCCCCCTTTTCTTTCTTAGGCTCTGAAGGCTTATTTGGATCAGAACAACAAACAGATCGAGGACATAGTGGGGCTAGTGCGTGGGAAACTGTCCAAACAGAACCGAGTGACTCTGGGAGCGCTGGTGGTGTTGGACGTGCACGCGCGTGATGTCTTGGCATCACTTGTCCATCAGGGTGTAGATGACGAGAACAACTTTGAGTGGCTCAGCCAGCTGCGTTATTACTGGATGGTAAGTATGTGTACCTTGTATGTATATGCTTAAAGACAGCATTGTGTCTTTCCAAAATCAGCAATAAAACAATTCACTTTGCAATATTAAGAACATTTAGGATAAAAAGGATAAGGCTTTATCTCTCCCCATATTATGATTTGAGTGAGGCATATCTGTGAAAGGCTTTCATCTTTTCAACATTTCTCTTTATATTTAAAGGAGGACCAACTCCAGACCAAAATGATAAACGCTGGCCTGGCTTATGGGTACGAGTACCTGGGTAACACACCTCGTCTGGTCATCACCCCTCTCACTGATCGCTGCTACAGGTCAGAACAACTTTATGCTAAATTCTAATCACGCCGTGCAGTGGTTTGTCCTTCACATTCCTCTGTAAAGACATTTCAGCATAATCCTGCTTGTGTTTATAGTCTCTATGTTGCTTTTCCTTACATTTTGTTTCTTGCCCATGTCCCCATCATCAGAACACTTTTTGGAGCGCTGCACCTGCATTTAGGAGGAGCTCCTGAAGGCGCAGCAGGTACAGGGAAAACCGAGACTACTAAAGATCTGGCCAAGGCTGTGGCTAAGCA